>QZWU01000134.1:0-26617 GCA_004114255.1 Acaulopage tetraceros
AGGGAGAAGTCGAAGTTGATTTCAGTGGTGCATCGTGGAAGTTTGTATCCATGCGACCACCACCACCACCTCTATAGTTATCCTATACTAAATTATTGAGTATCGACCAACACTTTATTGTCCTGCATAGACTAGGCAGTATCCAACCTCAAGTGGGCGTCGATAAGGCTTTAAACATTCAAATCCAGCCTCACATTGATGATAATGTGGAAATGGCCCTTCACACAATTCACCAGCTTGCCTGAGTACATCCACACAAACTCTTTCACACTTTGCATTTGGTACACATGGATTAGTCACATCACAAACCTGACCAAGTTGAGCATATCCACCTGGACCAGCTACACGTCCCACACAAACATTGTTGACACAGTCCAACCCAAGATCACATTGCTTACGGAGAGGAGATCCAGCAGTGTTGCTACATTCTTGTCCTTGAAGCGCAGTTGGATACACACAATATCCAGGAGATTTAAGGCGTGGTCCTCTTGGTCTGAAACAAACAAGTGTGTCTGAGCACGCGCCAATACCTGCACCACAAGTTTCACCTGGTAAGCGTGTTCCTGCTGTGCGGGCCGTGGCAGTGTGCAAGATGATGAAGAGAAGCAAGGTTGTCATTAATTGCATCTTGTTTTGGTGTGAGAAAAAACATTTTGACTGCTCCCTTCTCCTTGCTTTACCCACTGCACGTGATGCTTGTCAATGGTCAATGGTTCACGTGAGATGGTCCTGCGAACCACAGTGGGCAAATTTCTCCTTCAACAAAAATGTCTGAAGATCAACAACAACCAGCCCTTTTAGGTGAATCAGCAGCCTCAATCGTCTCATCCGTCTCCAACGCTACTCGCCTCTCCCTCAAAGCAACTTCTTTTATAATCTCCACACTTTTAACAGGTGCCAAGTATGGCACATCAGCGGGTCTCGGTCTAAGTCGTCGTACCTTGATTGGTGCACTCTCTGCAGCTCGTTCACTCCATCACACTTCTTCAACCTCCGATGAACTCTCTGCTGATGACTTGGAACAATTGACACATTCAGAACAGTTCATCAAAGCACTTGATCACTATACTGTCTTGGGTATTTATTATGTACATTCAGCCTTTTCTTTAGCAGAGTTATTGGCAATGGCTGGCCTTCATGTTACTTCTACTGCAGTGCAATCCACACTTCATGCTGCAGATGAGACTGTTCGTGTATTGGATGGATTGTTTGGGTCAACAGAGACATCTCGTGCTGTTGCTGCTATTGTACAATTGGTGAAAAGAGAGTTCTTTGAAGATGAAGAGTTTTCACAGTCGCACAAGAGCATGGTGGCTGTGATTGCTGGAATTGCAAGGGCATTGACTGCGTTCGCTTGTTTACAAGTGGTTACATGGAGGAGGAGTGGCAAGGGTGAGCGTGGACTTGTTGTGGTTCATCAATACGAAATGTTGGATGGACAGGTTCAAAAAGTGATGAAGTGGAATGAAGTGAGACGAGTGAGTAGCAGAGATTCGACAAGTTCACTCTCAATGGTCATGCCGAGTCAAGTGGAAATGGAAAGGAAGAGAGCCATTGCGGAGGTTGCAGTATTGGAAGATGACGAGTTGATTGCTCGATTGAAGGAATTGGATGGACCACAAGTTGAAGAAGTGACTAATCGGGACGTGGAAGGTAGTACGACGGAGCCAAGTGTAGTGGAACCAGAAACCACAATCATCCCAAGACGGCTCTCTAATGGACTTTACTCCTTGTTCAGAAAGAAGGAAAATGACACTACAGTACACTTGCAAGTGAACGATGAAGAAATGACCACTTGCACTCAATTGGATCATGTGGATGATGTGGGTCAACGCACACGCACAGCATCCATCCACAAGACCAAATCACGAACACATTTGTTGACTGTTATGGAGAGTCATGGAGAAGAACGCACCACTCGTACCATCCAACGACGATCTAGCTCAGTTTCATTAATGTCCCTTTCCCAATCCATGACAGATGAACAGCGCACGGAAACAGGTTGGTTGGTTCGCTCTCAGCAACTGCCTCCCTTTCCCAATATTCCACTCGTACTTGCTGCCAGTAGATACATGCGACATTCAGCTGCAGCGTATGGACCTCAATTCATGCACCTTTTAGGCATTTCCAAAGATCACCTCGTTCACTTGAATCGTACAGAATCTGATCACCATCCCAACCATTACACTTTTGCACGGCACACACGCATTCCAGTTGGTGATGTCATCCATTCCTCCTATGTACCTGCGACCACCAGCACATCCTTCTTTGGTAAACGGAACAAAAAGAAACTTCATGCTTTGGTGTATTACATCAGTTACGATCGTGAAGCCAAGGCAGTTGTGCTCACCTTTCGTGGTACCATGGGCTTATCGGATGTTCTTACTGACTTGTGTTGGGATTACGCTGATATTCAAGTGGATGAAGAGTATTATAGTGCCCATGCAGGTATGTTGGAAAGTGCACGTCACTTGACTCATCCTTCCTCTCATATCATCAAACACCTCAAACATGCCCTTCAACGTGAACCTGATTATGGCCTCATTATCACTGGACATTCACTTGGTGCAGGTGTCGCCTCTCTCTTTTCTCTCCTCATTTCACAGCGCAACACTACCCCTTCAAATGAACATTATTGGACCATTCGTCCTAATGGCCTCCTTCCTCCCAATCGGCGTATCCGTTGCATTGGATTCGGTGTACCTTGTGTCATGTCCCTTGAACTCGCTCATTACTGCCAAGACCTTGTCACTTCCATCATCAACCATGAAGATGTAGTGCCATCCCTCAGTCTTGGTGTCATTCGTGATTTCAAAAACATTTCCATTACTCTTTATGAAGAACCTCAAGTAGCTGAAGAAATAGTCAAGCGGTGCATTGGATGGTCAAGTACAGATCAACAAGATACGGAAGCTGACTGGTTCTGGTCACTCATCAAAACCATGCGAGCAGGCATGAGCAGTGAAAAACTTTATCCTCCAGGCCGTGTTTACATTGCAGAATCCTACCAACGCGTAGAAGTCATTCATGATGATCAAGGCAACTCTCGAGTAGTTGAAAATGCAACAGGTCGACTCGTCCATGTCCAAGATCTCGATTCTCGTTTTGGTGAAGTCGTATTTGGTCGTGGTATGTTTACTGACCATTCACCCAAATACTATCAAGATTGTCTTGAAGGACTAGCACAAGGCGTCACAAACACTGCCACCACAACTGGAACAGCTCTTGTATTCTAATCTTTAACTTTATAAACTTCCTTGGCAACCTTTTCCAACACATTCTTGTCAACTGCATGAATCTTCAGCATCTCCACTTCAAGGAAATGCAATCTCTTGCCTACCAAAATCAAGGAATGCAACGGTGCACCAAAATCCACATTCTTCAATTCATTCAATGTTCCACACCTAATCACCTGTTCATCCGTACCTAACCGTGCAACACCAACACCAATCGTCTCATCACCATCCACAACACCCTCACCCCTCTTGTCCTCCACCAACAACAATTGTTCAATTGCCTGATTGACTGTCATGTACCGAGGCGGTTCATAAACTTTTCTCCCTCTTGCCATATTCTCAAAACTCTGTTCCTTGACTTTAATATCCAATAAACACAAAGTATGCAATCCAAGTGTTCCATTCTCTTGAACACGATCATAAAAACTCTCTGGTTGCCATGTTTCTGTAAAAAAGACAAATGAGACAGTTTGACCAAAATTGTAAAGTGATAGGCCACATTGACCTACTGCATTCATAATTGACGCGTTATGAATCACTTTGATGGGGATGGAGGATTCAGTTGCACGGATAATGAGGTCGGAATGTGTAGTAGCACCAAACGGATCACCAACAACAAGGAATGCAATGTTATCCACGTCTGCTCCTTCAAGGATTGTATCTGATGCAGTTTCAACGAGATCGCGATCAGCAATTATAATCTCTTTTTGGTAAAGAGTGGATAATTGATCAGGAGTTGATGAGATGAGGATGGACGTGTATGCTTCTAAATAAACGCGTTTACAGGATTGGATTGCATCAAGGCCTTTGAGTGAAATGTCTTGTGTATCGCCTAATCCAAGGCCAATGAGGTAAAGCATCACACAAGGAAACAGAAACTTTTTTTTTCTTTCCTTGTTTGACGCTTCTCTCAATCACTCTAAACTTTTTTTCTCTCTTTCTATGGATATTTCACTCTACTTTGTACCGTTTGTGAGTAGAGAACATTTACCTGGATTAGACAAGAGGACAAGTGTGTCGAGCGAAGAGAGTGAGTGGACGGGTGAAGGGGAAGAGGAGCAATCAGTATCTTTTCATTATCAGGATTACCATCCTTATCATGTGGTTGAGGAGGAAGAGGTGCAAGTTGATGGTATTTTGGAAGCTTATCGAACGTATTGGGAGGAGAATGTGGTGCTAGAACAACCTGAGGAAGAGGATGACGTGTGCATGATTGCATGGCAGGAAGAAGTCTTAAAGAGACGACAGTTGGTGAGGAGAAAGGCCAAGAGTAACTTGAAGGGTGACAAGAGGAGTGTGTATGTGAGGAATACGCTGACACAAGGGATGGTGAAGTTAACCATGAAGAATGAGTTTTTAAAGGGATTGGATCAAGTGGACCCTGAAGATGAACCAGTGGCAGTAGTGGAGGAAGAGCCTGTATCGAGCAACAGTTGGTCATCCACCTCATCCACAGTAGTACATGATACTCCACCACCATCTGTGCCTAAAAGGACATGGAAGAAGAAATTTTCAACTTGGATCAAAACACTTGCAGCAGTATGATAAAAACAGCTCAGTATCCATTTATTCTCCCTACAACTTAATCAGAAGAGCTGCTACTGCTGCTAGCACTGCTGCTGGTGTTGGACTTCTTGTGAGCATGGCGAGGTCTGTATGGGTTGGTGAGTGCGTTTTCAGAATAGACAGCTTCACCAATAAGGTTCTTGACAATGGATGAGACCTTCTCAATGTTTTGGATAGAGACCAAACCAATGGAGTGCTTGATGCGAGCATACACATCAACAGCAGCTTGCTTGGAGGCTGCCTTGAGATCTTGAGCGTCCTTCTTGATGGTGTTTTCAACATTGACAACAACCCTGGAAAGAGTGGCAGTGAAATCCTTGACATCAGCAGCAGCGAGCTTGGCAACCTTGTTGACTTGATTCCAAAGAGCAGATGGGGAAATGTATCCAAAGACTTGGTTGAGTTGAATGACAGTGTTGGTGTACTCGGCTTCCTTGGCACGGGCTTCTTCAACATTGTGTCCATTCATTTCATACCACTTGGCGGGAATCAAAGGCTGTGGACGCAACTTGACCAATTCAGAACGATCTTCACCTTGAGCAATGAGTTGAGCGTTGATTTGCTTCTCTTGAGCGATGATTTGCTTAGGGTCAGTTGGCAAAAGTTGAGCTGGAGCATCAATAAAGTCCATCTTGACCTTATCATCAACTGGAGCTGGTTCAGGAGCCTTACCACCGGAACCAATAGGAGTTTGAGAGGGATCAAGAGCACCATCGTTGAAGAGGTCCTTGAAGAACTTCTTGATCTTGCTGGAGGATTTCTTTTCTTCCCTGTGGGGTTGAGTTGGCTGAGATGGACGAACTGGTTGAGATGGCTGAGATGGACGGACTGGTTGAGTTGGTTGGGATGGACGGATGGGTTGAGTAACTGGTTGCGTTTGTGGTGGAGGACGGACCACAGTTGGAGGTGGCAAATCAGGCACAACAACATCCTTAAAGTCCAATTCAGCATAAAAGTAACAGAGGGAACGAGTGTCAAAGGTCTGCTTAACGACCCAATCAGTATAAGGATGGAGCACATCTTCTACCGTGGCATCACGAGAGGCTCCACGACGGCCCCTAGCACCTTGGAAATTGCCTTGGGAACCATCATAAAGGTTAGCCTTACCAGGGAGCTTTTGGAAATCAGCCCAGATCTTGTCAACCATAGCGTGATGGAAGAAGAAAGCTGGATCATTGGGAGAGTGCATGTAAGCCATATCACCACCAATGGAGATGTGGACACCACCATGAGGAGACATTTCAATGCCACGTCTGAATTCATCGTAGCTGCCAGAACCAGAAATGATTCTGTTCAACACTTCAGGGGAAGCGACAGGATCCATGCGTCTACCACCGCTACGAGCCCATTCACGTTGCAAGCAGTTACGGCCAGATGGGTAGGCAGGAGCATAGTCGGCAAAAGCACCATCTTGTACACAGCTGTTGTCACGACCACCAGTACCAAGCTTGTTTGGACCAGAACCCCAAAGAGGAGCTTGTTCAGGACTTTGACTGTCCAAAGACCAGTTCCAGTAAGGGAGACGGTAGGCAGGGTTGTTCAAAGTCTTTTGCATTTCACCTTCTACTTGCATAAGGAAGGCTCTGTGCCATGGGAAGAAGAGGGACCAGCCATGGATATAAGAGTTGTGCTCGTCGTGGGTCTTGGAGAGCTGGGAGTAAAAGGTGGAACGAACGACCTTGTTCATACCCTGGAAGTACTGATCTTGTTCTTGGGTAGAAAGAGTACGCCATTCCTTACGAGGGAGCACTTGAGCGCACCTGTTGGGAGGAGGGTATGAGGCCTGAGCTGGAGTGGAGAGCATAGCGAGCACCAAGGCTGCTTGAATGAGGATTGTGGTTGGGTTCATAGTTGTCTAATTGGGAAAATACAAATCAATGTATCAGGGATGATTGGAAAAGGAGTTGATGTATTGGGCAAGCCCGAGAGAAAAAGTGAAAAAGTGGAGAGGAAATTTTTGGTGGTGTGAGAGTCCATGACTTTCTGTTTGAAACACAGGTCACGTGTTTTCATGAATGGCAAGCCAAATTGTCTCAAGTGTTGAAGAAGGGAGGGGGAGGGGCAGGGCTGAGAGGGTGTGAGGGTGTGAGGGGGTTACAAGGTGAGTATTATAATTGATTAAAAGGGTAGTTATAATAATCTAGAGGATATTAAAGTTACAAAACTTGCTTTATTTATAACTATAGTCTAGTTAGAGAGTAAAGATTCTTCTATGTATAAACCTCAAGTAATCTAGCCTAGTTAAATAGTAATAATATAACTAATAATTAGAGATGATAAACTATTAACTTAAGGCAAAATAATAATTCCATAGTACAAGTTGGTAAAGACCAAGGCAATATTCGTATATACTCTCTAGTCAGCTCTCCAGACACTCTCCATATGAACTGTTTATGCCTCCAAGGCCTAGCTTGAACCTTTTACTTTTCTTTCCAACTTTTTAATTTAATTCTTCTTTTTTGTTAATTGCTTCCCTTTTCCCTTTAATACCTCCATTCTTCCACTATTTACCGTTCTTCTTGCAGGTAATAACCTTGTTCAACATCGTCTAATGCGCCTTCCGATACTCTCATCTGTTGTCATTTGTGCATTGGTACTCATTTCAGACATTCTTGCCAATGGGAACTGCCAGGAAACACGCGTGCGCAGAGAATGGCGTGAACTATCAAGGGATCAGCAGCACCGTTACATTAAAGCTGTCCGTGCAACTCAGCGCAGATCAGATGACAAACCATCTCGGTATGATTTACTCGCAAAGATGCATGGTGACGCAGCCATGCCTCTGCACGTTCATCCCATCTTCCTTCCATGGCACAGAGCCTTCATCTTTTGGTTTGAAAATGGACTGCGCAAATTGGATAGTTCGATAACCCTTCCTTTTTGGGACTGGTCACACGATGCATCTGAGCCACAGGATGCACCAATATTCGGATCCAATCCTCTTCAGTTTGGTACAAATGGTGTGGGTGAAGAGCACTGTGTCAAGGATGGGGCATTCAAGGACTGGAATCCACTTTATCCTGAAGAGCATTGTTTGAAACGCATTTATCGCAACCAAGTTCGCAGAACTGGCATGAAACCTGATCAAGTGAAGCGTACGATTTCCGCCTTGGTATCTAGTGAAACCATGAACATGTTCCTGTCCAAATCCAATACATTTGGTGAGGTTGCCAAGGCCATTGAACTGACGCCACATGGAACTGTGCACAACAATCTTGGTGGTGACATGTTGAGTATGTACTCACCAAACGATCCAGTATTCTTTTTGCATCACACCAACATTGACCGTCTTTGGGATGCTTGGCAACGCTTGAGTCCCTCCAAAAACATTTATGCGTATGGTGGCAAGAATCACAATGGATCGCCTGCCAAAATGAGTGATCGTTTGCACAATAAGGTTTCTGCTGGTGCTCATAGTCGTGAATTTGCAAAGGCCATGTTTGTGGGTGATGTGATGAACAATTCCAAGTTCATTGGGCGGCTCAAATCTGGCACCAAGACTTTTTGTATTTTGTACAAGCCTTTGAAGGGTAAAGTGCTTCCACCACTCCAAGTGAGCGGAGGACCACCAGCACCACGGCCATCTCAAGATGAAGAGGAAGAAGAAGAAGAGGCACCAAGACGTCGACCACCACCTCATCGCCGTCCTCCTCCTCCTCCAAGTGAAGAAGAAGAGGAGGAAGAGGAAGAGGAAACTCCACGTAGACGCCGTCCTCCTCCACGTCGTCGCCCACCACCTCGTGAAGAAGAGGAAGAATCCGAAGAGGCTGAAGAGGAAGAATCTGAAGAAACCGAACGTCGGCTCGTAGCCCTTTTACGCAGAGAATTGGCCAAGACCACCACTTCAACCACTGGCATTTCGGATGGTACTGCAGTTCGACCAGCAGAACCCATGAGTCCTGTATGGATGGCCATGAACGGTATCAAGGAATCAGATATGCTCACCATGAATGTACTTGAAAAGAAGATGTTGGATGAACTCAACAAGTTGTATACAGAGTACAATTACATTCCAGAATCCAGTGAACTTGGTAACCGTGATACCTTCCTCAGTGAAGTCAAGAAGAAGAGTGTTTTTGCTGCTGTTGGCAAGAGGGGAGAAGTCAAGTGCACGACGAAAAAGCACAAGACCCCTGAACAAAACTGGGATCATTGCAAGGCATTCTTGACGGGCAAAGGATTCATTTACAAGATGACGGATGAATTGGCTACAAAGTATGTCAAGATCACCGGTAAACCTGCTCCTGGTGTCGCTCCTGCTGCTGTCAACAAGGTCGTCAAAGAGGTTGCTCCAACCATCAAGGCCCCCAAGGAATCCTTGACTCAAGCAGTCAACAAGGTTGCTCCCAAGGACCTCAAGAAGGCTGAAGAAAAGGCCAAAAAGGCTGAAAAGAAGGCACCCTCCCAGCCATTGGATGTCAAGGGTGCTGCTGGTAAGGATGGAAAGGGAAACACCAACGCTAAAACTGAAGCCAAAATCCAAAAGAAATCTGCTGATGCACAACCAGGTCCTTCTAAACCAGGTAAATAAGTGCGTCGAGAGTGGCTACAATGCTGGATCATGTGCACAGCCTCACTCTCTATAAAGGTTTTTGTTGGTGTGGTGTGTGTGGATTACAAAGTTTGCGCAGCCTCTCTCTTTCCAGCCAATTCAAAAATTTCAGTCAGCTCCTTCGCCTCGCTCCTCCCACCTTTTTCCATTTCTCACTTTTTCATTAATTAATTTTGATCCGCTAATCTGTCGTTCTTGTACCTTTACAGCTCGACAATTTGCTTAATTCGTTTTCATCTACTCTTATTTACGTCCTATTATTCGGCTTAATCAAACACTCTCATCTTTTCCATCATGCGTTTCTCAGGCCTAGCTGCCCTCTTCTTATCTGCCCTCTTGATCTCATCTGCCTCTGCAAAAAAGTGTGAACAAACTCGTGTACGTAAAGAATGGCGTGATCTCACAAGGGAAGAGCAGCTCAAGTACATTGCTGCAGTCAAGGGTTCCATGAAACCCCAAGAAGGTGGGCTTCCCTCCAAGTACGATTTGCTCTCCAAGATGCACGGTGACAATGCCATGCCTCTACATGTTCATCCCATCTTTTTGCCTTGGCACAGAGCCTTCATTTTCTGGTATGAGAACACACTCCGGCATTATGATGCGTCTGTCACTCTCACCTATTGGGATTGGGCCCATGATGCTCAAGAACCACAAAGTGCACCTGTTTGGGGTAAAGGACCTCATCAGTTTGGTGTGAATGGTGACCCTGAGAACGACAATTGTGTTACCACTGGTGCTTTTGCTGGTTGGACGCCCAAATACCCTGAAGACCATTGTTTGAAGCGTGTGTGGAGACATCAAGTTCGTACCAATGATAAAAAGGAGATGGCCAACACGATCTCTGCCTTTGTGAACAGTGAAATGATGAACTCTCTATTGGCAAAGTCCAAGACCTTTGGTGAAGCTGCCAAGGCCATTGAACTCACTCCTCACGGTACTGTCCACAACAACATTGGTGGTGACATGTTGAGTATGTACTCACCCAATGAGCCTCTGTTTTACCTTCATCACACCAACATTGATCGTCTTTGGGATGCTTGGCAGAAACTGGCTCCCAAGAACGTCAAGGCATATGGTGGTAAGAATTTTGACAAAAAGAAGGCTACTTTGCAGGACACTTTCCACTACCATGCTGACCTTGATGGTAAGAAGATTCCAGTTGGTGGAAAAATGATTATTGAAAATGTCATGGACAACAACAACTTTGTTGGTGTGGGTACGGATGGCAAGAAGGTCACGTACTGCATTGTCTATCAACCACGTCAACCTACTCCACCACCAGTCATTCCAGGTCCAAAGCCTCCAGCCCCTGTGCCTCCCAAGCCAACTCCACCTAAACCAACTCCACCAAAGCCAGTTGATGAAGATGAAGAACCTCCAAGGCCTGTGCCTCCAAAGCCTGGTCAACCTCCCAAGCCAACTCCACCTCAACCACCTCGTCCTGGGCAACCTCAACCACCTCGTCGTCCACCTCCACCCCCACCTCGTCGTCCACCACATCGTCCTCGACCTCCACGTCGTCGCCCACCACCTCGTGAAGAAGAAGAAGAGGAAGAAGATAATGGCTATGAAGTAGATGAAGAGGAGGAACGTCCAAGACGTCATCACGGCCGGCGTCGTCAACCTCAGCGCAATCGCTGGGGTCAACGACGACGTGATGATGATGAGGAATTTGAAGAACGTCGCCTTGTCCGTCTTTTGAGACGCCGTTTGGCCAAACGCTCAGATGGTGCTGTCGCCAAGGACACTTCTACTGCCATTCATACACCTGAAGCCCCTAGTAAGGCATGGTTGGCCATGAACGGTATCAAGGAATCAGAAGTGTTGAAACAATTGGTCATTGTCAAGGAAACCACCAATGAATTGGCTGCCATCTATGCTGAATGTGGTTTCATTCCCCCAGACAGTGAAATTGGTAACCGTGATACTTGTATCAAGGAAATCAAGGACAAGAAACGCACTGAATTCAAGGTCGAGTTCCATGGCAAGAAGATGACACTCAAGGTCAACAAAGAAGAGACTCCAGAGGACAACTACAAGCGTTTCACAAAGGAACTTCAAGCAAAGGGTTTCACTTTTACCCTTACTGAAGCCTGTGCCAAGAAGGTTGCTGCTGTCACTGGTCCACCTGTGAAGGGTGTTGCAAGTAACTCCATCGCTGCTGTTACCAAGGATGTCGCTAAACCACTCGAAAGTTTGACCAATGCTGAAGATAAGGTGACGACTGAAGCTACCCAGCAAGCCAAACAAGAAGCCAAGGAAGTTGAAAAGAAATCTCCTTCTGGTGCATTGGCCGTTGCTAATGCTGCTGGTAACTCTCTTGCTGGTGGTAACCCTGCTGGTGACGCTGCAGCCAAGCAAACCGAAGCCGGTATTGCCAAGCAGAATGAAATTGCCAAGACTGATACCAATCCCAAGACTTCTGCCACTACCAAATAGTTTGATTGTCGAATTAAGGTCATGATCGTTGTGCAGGATCACATTGTGACCAATTAATCCTTGTTTAATCGTAATAAGAGTACTTTGAAAGTTGAAGCATCACTCTATAGTCCAGTCTGAAATCTCTCTTCTCATCTCCATTTCTAGATCTACTTTTTTTAAATCCACCCTCCATTCCCCCCTTTTCCTCTACCTCTCCCTTTTCTTTTACACAATGTTGTTTCCTACCAGCCTTGCCACCGTTATTTCTGTATTAACGTACGTTTTACACGCCCAATCAACCACCAAGCCATCAACCACCAAGCCATCGACCACCACACCAACTTCTTCCATTCCAAGATATAAACCAAAGTGCACCAACGGCGTCCTTGCGCGTCGTGAATGGCGTACTCTAACCTCCTCCCAACAACAAGATTACCTCAATTCTTTACGCAAACTCCAACAACGCCCTTCCCCAGATAAACCAAGTACCTTTGACCGTCTCTCTAAACTCCATGCTGATCTGGCCACTCCAAAGGCAGGTATCCACAGTACACCGCTCTTTTTTCCCTTCCACCGTCTCTTTGTCCATTACTTTGAACGTGAACTCCAACGCTTCAGTCCTAAATTGACTATTCCCTTTTGGAACACTGGTTACGACTCACAGGCACCTGAATTAAGTCCAGTTTGGGATGAACGAACCTTTGGTACCAATGGAGTTCCTGAAAAGGGTTATTGTGTAACGGATGGCGTATTCAAAGCATATCGTCCATTCTTTCCAAAAGATCACTGTTTACAACGCAATTGGACCACATTAGATACGATTGGAGCCTTCCATTCCACTGATATGATCAACAAAATTCTTTCTACTGCTAAAACGTATGAAGCATTTAGACGTGGATTGGAATTTGCACCTCATGGGGTCGTTCATACCAATATTGGTGGAGACATGTCCACCATGCTATCACCAAATGAACCGATTTTCTGGTTACATCACAGTAACATTGACCGTCTATGGGATGTATGGCAACGTTCCAATTCCACCAATTTTTGGTTGTATGATGGCAAGAATGCAGATGGAACTGCTGCCAATTTGAACAACTTTTTACCAGGTGCCAAGAGCATTCGTGTTGGTGATGTATTTGATACCAAATTGCTGTGTTATACGTACGTGGATATGAAATTGAGTCAGGTTAAGAAGGTTGTGGCTCAAGTGCCCTCACGTCCATCTGCACCAGATCAAGTCTTTCATGCAAGACGCCGTCTCTACAAACGTACGTTGCCTGTGGAGCCCATGGATGAATCAGTAGACTTGAATTTGGATCAAGAATTGTCTGCTTGGAACCATTTGATGGATGAATTGAATGAATCCAGTGAGCCACTTGTCCCACTTCACACCGTGTCCATTGCTGCTTCCAAGAACAAAAATGTCAAATTGTACAAGCAACCAAAGAATGCACCAGTTGTCAAACCATCTGATCGTAGCAATTTGCTTGCGTTGCGCATTCCAACTCCACTTCCAGACAGTTGGTTGCGCATGAATGGTTTACCTGTGGCCAATGTTCGTGCTCAAGAAATCGCTGTGGCTAATGTCACCAAAGAACTGAATGATTTGGAAGGCTATGTGTCTCCTAGTGCCATTTGGAATCAACAGGACAAGATGGCTAAATTGGTTGACAAGGTGAACAACTTTGTTGCTGATGTGAATGGAACTCGCATTGTAGTCAATGTCACGCATTCCAACACTGTTGGTGATTCAGAAAAGGTCCAGCAAATCGTCAACAGTGTCAAAAAGAGCACATCCACTGGTCAATTGCAACAACCCATCAACAAGGTCGCTGCTAATCTCACTGACATTATTGGTCCCCCAGTACTTGCTGAAAAGGATGCTGCTTCCAACCCATTTGCACCACGACATCAAGGTGAACAAGGTTTTACCAACAAGGACTCTGAGAAACTCCTTGATAAGGTTGAACAAGTCAAGGACAAGAAACGTGATCTTGGACTCCTCACTCCCAAAAAAGACAAGGAAAACAAGCAAAAAGAAACAAAGATTGACCTTGCTTTGGGTGGAGGTGCCAAGAGCTCTCCTACTGCTAATGAACCCACAACCAAACAGGTATCCATCAAGCACATTCTCAATCTGCCTGTATGGATTCCTTCTGATGAATGGCAAGGCTAACAACAACAATGAGCAATAGATTAAAACACAATCAACTGTTTACCACTTGTTGTTGTTGGTGAAGTGATGAGCTCCAATCCTTGCTTTTCCACTTGATCCCATGCAAGTGACACTAATCCATGGGGAATATCCAACACACCTTCCCTATACTTTTCAGCCAACACATTGAGCAAGTTTTGCTTCTCATTCAAACTCACTTGAGCACTCCAACTTGACTGCCAATACCCAACAGCTCGGATATCCTTGAAAATGAATAAGGAAGTAGGAAGGCTCACAGGTTCCTTTGACATGCCACCATACGTCACCAATGTCCCCTTATTCGCAAGTGTTTTGGCCACATCAGTCGCATTCCTCCCACCAACACAATTCAATCCCAATTTTGGTTTCAAATACGACAACAACTCCCTTACCTCCTTTCCTCTCATAGCTTCATCCGTCACAACTTCATCAGCACCCAATGCCTTCAACTCCTTTTCCCACTTTTCAAACGATGCCTCCCTCACAACATTAAATGTCTTGACACCCTTTTCCCTTGCCAATTGAATCACAGCTTGCCCAACAGCACTATTCGCGCCATTCTGAATCACCCAATCACCACTCTCCAAATCCACAAAATCATGCAACATGCGATACGCTGTACTTGGATTCACACTAATAACAGCAGCTTGTTCAATACTTACGTCCCTCTTATCAAATGATACAATTTGGTCCATTTCAGCTTCAGCGTAGGTACGCCACGTACCAAATGACGCGTGTGTGGGGACTACCCAGTCTCCTACTTGGAATCCACGCGTACGACTTGCTACTTCTCCAACAGAAATGATTTCAGCGATTCCTTCGTTACCTCCCACTGCTGTACCATCTGATCGGAAGGTTGGTTTGGATGGGTAGACGCCTTGAATTTGGTTAATGTCTGCTGGGTTGATTGGTGATGCGAGGAATTTTAGATGAAGGGATGTGGGTGTGATTGGATCGAGGGCACGGGATGTGATTGAGAGGACGGTGGATGGATTGCCATGCGATGTAAATGTGATTTCCTGTGTGGTGAGGAATCTGCGGCCTAGTTGGCTGGATAATCGACGATGGATGAGCATTTGAAAAGAGTCGGACCTCGTTACACTTTCCTTTGACCAATGGAGGAAATGTTCAATCACACTAATCACATGGACAGCTGGATTGACTATTGGATACATCCCTCAAAAGGTGAGAACGTTGATGACCTGTGGGTGACGTGTATGCAGTGGTTATGGCCTCAAATCTCTCGTCATCTTTGGCATCAAGACACTTTTCAACTCGTATCACACCAATCGCACCTTGAAGGACACGTGCACTTTGGTGATTGCATCCAGGATGAATGGTACGTCATTTACCTACTCATTCAGTTATCCAAGCATCTTCCTCACGTGATTATACGCGTCACTGATAACGATGGACAAGTTTTATTAATTGAAGCAGCTGACCATGTCCCTGAATGGCTTGTTCCAGAGATTGAAGAGAACCGCGTGTTCATCAAGGAAGGTTTGGTGCATATTGTGGAGGGTGGTGACACTGGTGGAAGGATTAGTTTGCAGGATGGATTGAAGGGAGTGCATGAGGGATCAAGGGCACGTTCTGCAGTGCAATCAGCCATTTCACAGCGTACAAGCATCTTTCCTGAAGCGTTGGTGGATAGTGTGCATTACTGTAAAGTGAGGATTCCTGCATGGATTGCACAAGTGTTGCATGAGGAAGAAGGACTGATTGCATGGGCAGTCGATGCATTCATGACAAGGGAACCTGAAGCACTGAGACGAGCAGTGATGTTTGAGACATTTCAGCCTGTGAATATGGTCATGACTAGTGTTAAAATGACAAGGATCATGTATGCACAGCTCAAAAGTCAGTCCTTTTATGCACCAAAGAGTTATCCAATGCCAACTGAAGACGTGGAAGCAGCGGAGATGGGACTAAAAGTGACTGTTGGATTTGAGTTATTTGTATCGAGTATTAAGGATGCACAGACGGAGAGTGTGAAGGAGGAATCAGTGACTAGGATGAAGGCAGCATTTGGAGTGCAACAAGTTCAGGCAGAATTATTAGCATCGATGGCACACAGTCCCATTGATTGGCAACAGTATGCTTGGCAACGCTTGCAGTCACTCCTTGCAGTACCGCAATTACCCATCCACACCATCCACAATGATCATCCTGTACATTCTGATGACTGGCTCAACATTGATCCTCATGACCTTGAAAGCACATTTGCACGACTTGACTCACAGCTCAAAGAAGACATATCCAGTTGCAGTGATGACTCTAGTGAGGATGAAGCATCAGTGGATCCAGTGGAAGGGTTGATGCAAAACATGGAGGATTTTATGAATCAAGAAGCAGAGATTGAAGGCGTAGCTGTCACCACTTCCACAACTCAACAATCCCTCTCTTTTGATGCAGATGCCTTCATGGCCATACTCCAACAAAACTTTGGTACATTTGATGAAGATGAAGTGGAAGTCATGATGGATCAAGAACTCGCAAGCAGCACTCTTGCCCAATCCTTTACCCGCTCATCCACCTCACCACCATCCACCCTCTCCCTCTCCACCACAGATGTACAAGTCAACCTGTATGAAAATCTCATGACCAGCATCCACTCCCAACAAGGAAAAGCAGGCCCAGCCACAAATGTACTTTTTCAGCGTAAATAGTTCCGCAGTCACAAACCCTTTTTTGTCTCATGTCTGATTGCACCATTTGTTTTGAGGATTTTGATGCAAAACAACCGGATATTGTAGCCCTCTCATGTACGCAATCCTTCCCTCCAACCACCTCCCTCATCTCCCTTTAGGTGGTCATTTATTCCACAGTGGCTGGTATGCCTTATTCCAATCCTGATCCATTACCACCAATAGTATTCAACCATGGCTTCAACGCTCTCAGAACGCCTGTCCAACCTGCAAGAAACAAACCACACGTCCACCACTCCCCATTTACCATGACTGGCGTACAACTTCAGAATCCAGTCTCACCTACCTCACTGCACGTCACATTCCCACACTAGTCCCCTTATCCATTTAGGAACAAATCGATGTTCTCACGCTCCAAATCACTCAACTCACTGACCAAAACAACGCCATAGAACGTGATTACCAAACATGTCAAGATTCAGTAGCAACAAGCCTTGACCAACTCAATGTCCGTGAAACAGCACTAGCAGATTTACTCAACATTTTATCAACAGTGCAAGCTGAACGAACTTCACATCAAACATCAAGTGCCTCACTTGTTCAAATTGAAGAAATGATTGGACAGGCGAGTCAAAGACAAGAACGTCAAGCTGAATTGAGCAAATTCACCGAAATGGGATCAGATGAACAACAAATTGCACTTTTGATATTGAGGGATAGGTTGAGTATCATGCAGGAATTCAATGATGGTGATGAATGGCTTGAAAAACAAGAATATGAGTACGTTGAATTAGAGTTGAATCATCTTGACGCTGAAATTCATGTATTGGAAAAATGGATAGAGGAAGGACAAGCTGCTGAAAAGGAGAAAAAGGGATGGTTGGGTTGGAAAAAGTGGAAAAAGGCGAATGAAGAGAATGGGAATGGACAGTTGAGTGTTGGGGAAATGGGTGAAGCAAGTATTCAGAGTATGATGGTGCAGAATGAAAAGCAACGGGTATTGGATGAAAAGTTGAAGGTTGTTGAAGAGGTTTTGGGAAATGTGGTGCAAATGCAGTTGCAGAGGTTTCAAAATGTGGTGCAAGTCAAGAAGGTTGATTATAATGAATTGGAAGCAAGGGCATTGGTGGAATTGAGTGAAAGGGAAGAAAAGGTGGTGAGGATGAGGAGTAAAATGAATGGATGGGAGGAGGAGGTGAGGGATAGGTTGGAAGGAGAGGAGAAGGGGTTGAGGGTCAAGGTGGCGAGTAAGAAGGTAGAGTATGAGGATTTGATGACGAGTTTACAAAACAATTGGCAAGAGTTGGATAGGCTAGAAGCATTGCAACAACAAGGTCGTTAGAATGAAAGTTTAGTAGTCATCAGCTTCACAGACTTCATCCTCGTATTGAATTTCCTTGTAAACAGACTTTGAGGGAATCTTGTTGAACTTTTGCTTCAATCTTTGCACAGTGCGGTTACCAAGAATCTTGTTCAATTTTGGTGTAAGGTAACTGATTGGCTTGTAGGTTTCAACTCCGACACGTTCAATTTGCTTCTTGACCTTATCAACAGTGTTGTACCCAGTAGTGACCTTGTCCTTGTCGTATTCGACTACAATGAGCTTACCATCAACCACACACTTGAAGTCAACGCCCTTCTTGGCAAGTTTAGCCATGAAATCTTCACGGTTGTACAAGGCAGCAGGACTGACATAACCATCAAGAGCATTCAATTTGGCAGCAATTTGGCGAGTTTCTTCTTCTTGCTTACGGATGGTTGCGACATCAAGGTTGTTGTTTCTGAGCCATTCTTCAGGGATTTCAGCAGGAGCACGGAGATCAAGAATGTTTTCACGGTCATCAGGGCAAGGAGTGGCAACACCATTAGCGTCAGTGCAAGTCTTTGGTAAATCAGAGGGCTTGGGAGCATCTACAACAGTGACCTTGGTGCCAGAGAGATCAGTGGAGTTGGATGCAGCGGTGCTGTTGGTGCTATTGGTAGCTGGAGTGGCAGCAGAGATCGTTTCATTGGCAGCAGCCTTGGACACTGGAGCCACTGGAGCAGATTCTTTTGGAGCGGCTTCCTTTGGAGTGGATTCTTCAGCTGGTTCAGCAGTGGCAGGCTTTTCTTGAGAGGCAGATTCAATTTGTTCGACTGGAGATTCTTCATCTGCTTCTTGAGCCACTGGGGCTTCAGTGACTGGGGCAGCCTCTTGAGGAGCGACTTGAGCTTCAACAACTGGTGCAACAACAGCTTCAGCCTCAACAGTTTGGGTTGGGTTGACTGGGAAGGCATTATCTTCTTCAGTTGCAATGACATGTGCATCATTGGCAGTAGTCAAATCCAAACTACGTGGACGAATACGGCGGACCACACGTCTTGTAGGTTGACGTACAACACGTCTGGTGGTAGGTTTGCGCGTTGGAGGTCTACGAGTGGTTGGTGGACGAGTTGTTGGTGGACGTGTTGTAGGTGGACGCGTGGGTGGACGAGTGGTTGGTGGAGTGGGTGGGCGTCTTCCAAGATATGCATTGACTGCTTTTGCATACGAAATACAAGCATCAGCCACACTAATTTGCATACCAGTGCGAGCAGGTACGTTGTAAGGAGTCAACAAGGAGTTTGGAGTAACTTGTCTACCACGATCATCTGCACCAGTATACTGGTTGAATCTGGTTGAAGGTGACAACAATTGCCAATCCAAATAAATCTTGTCAATCATGGCATGATGCAAGAAAAAGACAGGATCATTGGGAGAGTACATGGTTTGAAACATACCACCAATACCATTGTGAACAGCTGCATGAGGTTGGCCTTCGATATTTGTTCTAAAAGTACCATAACTGGAGGATCGTGTAATGTAATTGGCAATCTGTTCAGGGAAAACAAAAGCTTGAATTCTAGTTTGACCACCATTCCACCTTCTCACAATGCAGCTTGGACCACCAGGCGTGTAAAATGGCTTGAAGTCTCTAAACAGGCCATTTTCAATACATCCACCACGACGTGGATTACCGTTGGTACCATACCAATCAGCGGAAAAGACAGGGGACAATTCAGGAGCATTGGCATCAGCTGACCAATCCCAATAAGGAATGTTGACGGTTGGATCCACGCGTTGCAAGGCTTGTTCGAATCTACGGAGAAAGATGCGATGCCATGGAAGGAATGCTGGGAAACCATGGTTGGGCTTATTGTAGTATTGATGTTCATAGGCAAGACGGTCGTATTCTGATGGGGCATTGGCAGAAGGACGGCGCATGATGGCACGAATGGCTCTAAAGTATCTTGTGCGTGCGTCTGCGGACATGTCTCTGATTTCTTGACGTACAATACGGCGACTACAGTTACCTTGACCTGGAGTGGTGGTGCCTGGAGCACGAGTACCAGGTGTGGTGGTTGCGGGATCATCAGTTTCTGGATCTACTTCAGGTTCATCAATTTCAACATCTTGTTCCTCCTCCTCTTCCTCCTCTGCTTCCACTACAGGTCTGGTGGGACGACGAACGTGCGTTGATGGCCCGTGACGAGGTCCAGATCGTTGAGCAGAGACACTTGTTGGCAAGGTTGAAAGAAGAAGGATGGATGCTGCAAGGAATAATGTGGTGGTGGCAGCTGGAGTGCACTTCATGATTTCAGGATATTTCTAGGGTGAATGGTTCGTGAACGACGTTAAAGAATGCCAATTGGGCGATGGTGGGGAAGTCAATGAAAAGGCGTGAAAAGGGGATGAAAAATGTGGAAAGCAAAAAAAAAGTTCTGGGCGGAAGGATGGCCACGAGGGGAGTGAGGCTTCCTGTGGGTAAGAATATGAAAGGGGGTGAATGGCGGCAGTGTGTTTCGGGTTCTTAAAATAGCTCTTGGCGCATTCCTGTGAAAGCGGAAGATTACTTTGTGGAACAATCCTTGCTTCAAACCAGTTATCCCAGGCACACCCCTCTCTTACCCTATCTCATTCCTGAGTGCTAAAGGCACGGACCCTCCACGTTCGAGTCCGTTGGCGTATTTGTTCCAGTCATGGGCCAGTCCTTTTGTGCCTTGGTCCAGCTGCCTCAATATAGACTGTTTTAGCCATGTCCCACTGTGGTCCAATGAGGATCGTTTTTTAAAGGTTCACCCACCCACCAAAAATTTTTGACAGTCATCCACCACACCTCGGCCTCTCTCTCGCATTTTAATTCTTTTTTTAATCCCAATCGCACAGAAAAGCTCCCCAGCTTAACACATCATCTCTAGAATATAGGTTAAAAAACGAACTCACTTGCCTGCACAAAGCTACAGCTCATCTCCTCCACACTCTCTCCCTCACTCTCTCATCACACACACACTTCATCCCAAATTTGTTCTGTAGTTTGGTGCAGTTGACGAACAACATCCATCCTACTCTTTCTCCTCTACAACTGTGCTGGTATAGCCAATCTCAAAACACTCTCAACAACAACACAATCCTCCCCCCTTATAATCCTTTCATCTAATTAACCTCCACACACAATATGGTCAAGTTTTCCATCCTTCTCTCCGCTGCCCTCCTCCTTGCTGCTGCCTCATCAGTGGATGCCCAGTGCGCCACCATGCGTACCCGTTATGAATGTCGTGAAATGCCAGAAGCCTCAAGAAAGAACCTCTTTGCTGCCTTCAAGAGAATGATTGAAAGTGGGGCTATTACCAAGTATATTGATCAACACGTTGAAGTCACCTCCACTGCTCATGGTGTCCCAGAATTCCTTCCATGGCATCGTGAGTATATTGCTCGCTTTGAAAAGGAGTTGGGTACTGACATGTGCTACTGGGACTGGGCCTCAGATGCTCAAGCTCCTGAAGCTTCCGTCATGAACATGGCCGGTTGGTTTGGTAGTGATGGTAAGGGTCAATGTATTAGAGATGCTTTCTGGGGATCGTACTCTTATCAAGGTCAATGCATCAGCTCTCAATGGGATGGACCCAACTCCTCCATTGGTGCCATGCATTCGATTGACTACGTTGCCAAGATCATCTCTGATGGTACCACTTATGATGGCTTCCGTGTCCCTTACGAAGGTACTGCTCATGCTCGTGTGCACAACGGTATTGGTGGTATGTTCAGTCAGATGATGTCTGCCGCTAACCCTTTGTTCTGGGCTCATCACGTCAATGTGGATCGTCATTGGGCCATCTGGCAATGGGCTCATCCTTCTGCTGCCAAGGATTACCCCAAGCCAGCCACCACGCAACTCCCACTCTTCAATGTTCCAGTGTCCAATACTTTTGATACTCGCACCTACTGTTACATTTACTCCAACATGGACATCATCTCTGCTGGTAGATCCAAGGCCGGCTTGAACCGTCGTTCCCTCCCTGTCCCAGCTGCACCAGAAAACCCCAAGATTGTGCGTCTTGCCAAGCGTCACTGTGACAAGTGCGGTGAAATCGATGGTGATGGTTACCGTATCCCCTGTGACGATGATCGCTCCAATTTGATTGATTTACGTACCGTCAAGCCCATTCCTGAATCCTGGATCAAGATGAACAACCTCAACTGCACTGCTGTCCGTGAAGCTGAATCCAAGCACAACGAGTACATTATGAAGTTGAATCAAGTTCCTGGATACGTGTCTCCCTCTGCCCTTTACAACAGACCAAAGTTGCTCTCCACCTTGGTTGGATCTGGCAAGGTTGACTCTTTCTTTGTGTACGATGAACACAACAAGAAGGTTGCTCTTCCATGCACCAAAAAGTACCAAAAGGAACCAGAAAAGGCTGTTGAAGACTTGCGTCAAAATGTCAACAAGAACTACAAGGTCTTGTCTTATGATGATCCCAAGTTGGCCAATGAACTCCGCTCTGTTGTTGGTCCAGTTGCTGATTGCCTCATCAATGCTGGTAAGAAGTGGGCCAACCATGCCTACGAACCCATCAAGGAGGAATTGGAATACTGTGAAGAAGATACTTCTTATGGTGGTGGTGCTGCTCCAACTGCCGTAGATGCCTATGGTGACGAGTATGCTGACAAGGAAGTCAAGGGTGCCAAGTACTAAATAGCGAGAGAGAGACTTTTAAAACTTTTATTACATTATAATTGAGTCAATTTCCTCACATGAATACTTTTGATACGAGTCACTGCATCAAATCCAAATGGTGAGAGGGTGACACCATGTCCACTGTCCTTGCAACCTGTCCAAGCACAACTTGGGTCCAAATAATCACATCTGTTGAAAAAGATTGTTCCTACTTGCAATGCACCACTCCATCCATCAAGCACGCTTTCATCCTCCTCTCTTGTCCAAATGGAAGCAGTCAATCCAAATGAAGAATCATTCATCAATCCAATCGCTTGTTCATCATCCTTTACCTTCATGATCCCAACCACAGGTCCAAAGGTTTCTTCCATCATCACCTTCATACCATGATTCACATTAACCAATACATGAGGAGCAACGTACGTAGGACCACCCTTGAACTTGCTCTGATCCACCAAATCCATTGCACCTTTTTCCAATGCATCCTTGACATGCTCCATAATCTTTTCAGCAGCCTTGACACTAATCACAGGTCCCAACGTCGTCTCTTGTTCCCTTGGATCACCTAAAACATACCCATTGGTCACCTCCACAAACTTGCTTACAAACGCATCGTACACTGCTTCATGCACATAAACACGTTCAATACCACAACAACTCTGGCCACTATTAAAGAAAGCTCCATCCACCACATTCTCAACCGCATCTTGTAAATCTGCATCATGTCTAATGTAAGCTGCATCCTTACCACCCAATTCCAATCCAACTCCAATAAACTTGCTACTGGCAGCCTGTTGCACTGCTCTCCCACCCTCCACAGATCCAGTAAACTGTACTCTTGCAACTCTTGGATGCTGTACAGCCTTGCACGTTCCCTCATTATCCAAATGTACAAATTGCAATACACCATCAGGTAACCCAACTTGCTTACCAACACGAACAAGTCTTTCTACACATCCTGGTGTCTGTGGAGATCCCTTCAACACCACTGCATTACCTGCAATCAGGGCAGGAATGAGACTATTTACAGCTACCAAATAAGGGTAATTCCATGCAGTAATGATCATGATGACACCAAGTGGCTCTCTAATCAATTTGCGCTTGAATTCAACAGAGGTTGAAGCTGGTGTTGGAGGTAGTGGAGGGATGGTTGGTGAGAGGATGGTTGGTGCAATGGATTGCATGTAGCGTGCACGATAACAAAAGCCAGCTACTTCACCACGAGTGTAACGGATTGGTCGACCCATTTCCAAGGTTAATTCCTTTGCAATATCGTCAGATTGGGCTTCGATCCCTTCAACAAAGGATTCAATCAAAGCAAGACGATCCTCCAGAGAGTACCTTGACCATACTTTGTACCCCTTGTACCCATCCTCCATCACACAATCAACCTCATCATCCCCTGCAAATCCCCTTGTAGCAAGTGCAGATCCATCAATTGGTGAAATGGTTGTAAAATCTTCTTTTTGCATGACTGAACAAATTGATTGTGCACTTGATCTCCTCCGTCGCCTACCACCACGCCACATTTCATCCCATATTGACAACATTTGTGCCCTATCTCCAGACATTGCTGATGAATTAATCACTGCAGTTGACCAACCACTTCGTATTGCTACATGTCCACTCACGACCAAAGATTACCTCATTTGTGATTACAATCGTGATGGTGATTCTTACCGTTCTCCATGGTCCAATGAGTATGATCCACCACTTGTGGATGGTAATGTCCCATCTGCCCCTACACGTAAATTAGAAATTGCAGCTAATGAAGCATTTGCAACTTATGCTTACCTTTATTATGAAGGTCAAGCTGTCACTTCTTGTTATTTTTGGGATTTGGATGATGGATTTGCAGGTGTCGTGTTGATTAAAAAGGTCATCAAGGGTGAGGATGGAGATGCAGGATGGGACAGTATTCATGTGTTTGAAGCTAGTGAACGTGGAAGACATGCGCAGTATAAGCTTACTTCTACAATCATGTTGAGTTTGGAAAGGGATGGATTGGGATGTGCTGGGAATTTGACAAGACAGTATGAACAAGAGTATGGATTGAGTGAGTCGGGTGAGCATGTTGGGAATTTGGGAAGGTTTATTGAGGATGTGGAAAACAAGATGAGGAATGCGATTGGAGATTTATATTTTGGTAAGATGAAGAATGTTGCGAATGATTTGAGAATGTTGAATGGTGGATTGAAGAGTAAGAAGGCACAGGGGGACATGAAGGCGGAGTTGATGGCAAGGTTGATGGCTAGGAGAAAGGAGTAACACTGTGGACCGAGAGAGACAGAGTGTAACCTGGGTGTTTATGGAACGTTCTCTTCCTCTACTGAATGCTTTTTACGCTTAACCGTAGTGATAATCTGAGGTGGCACAGGCAACTTGAGAGCCTTTCTCTTTGGCTTTGACACAAACTCATCTTCAACCAACTGTTCCCTTGCTGCAAAAAACGACTTTAACAGTCCAATAATTGGCGTATCATTTGTCAGTGGTGGGAAGGCAGTTGGTGCCACAAAGCTCCCATTAACCACAGACTTGACCGCCGTTGCCTTGACCTCTCCCTTTGTCCCTCTCCACAACTGCTCTGGAATATGACTTGAATCAATCCCAAGTTCATTCAATCCAAAATAATCTTCACCTAATGCTTCAATAAATGTACCACGTACCATTTGATCCTCACTGACAATGTCCTGTTCAGTCTTGACTCCTCCCAATGTAACGGATTCGAGTGTATGAGCGAGTCGTTTGTGAAGATCAACCAATTTCTTACCTTGTTTACCCAAATCTTCTTGTACGTATTCTTGTAATGCAGAGTGATGAGGTAGACCATTTTGAGCAAGAGATGCAAGGAGGATGTCTTGAGGTGAGAGTGAAGCGTATTTGGTCGAATAGTGTTGTAGGGTGGATCCAAGTGATAAAAAGTAGTTGCAAGTGACTTGAATGAGGATGGTGAGGGCTGTGTCATCCACACCTTGAAATCCTGTATGTAGTAATAGTTTTGCTATTACTTTTTTCAAAATGGCAGTGGAGGTTGATTCTGTGAGGGTAGTGTGAGGTGGAAGTGGTTGCTTTTTGACTGGAGTGGATTGTGATGCAGTGGGTGGAAGTGGCATGTATACGCCTGATTTGAGTGATGCAATCTTGATGTGTAAACGTTGAATACGTTGCAGTTCTTGAATGTTGCGCTGTATCCGATGAGCTGTGCCTGTTTCAGGTAGAGATGTTTCTGTGTAGTGATCCATGCCGAGCAATGGTGCATCCTGTTGCAGTGTATCGGGCAATTCAGAAAGATCATTGGCCAGTTGATACTCTGATAAGAAGGATTGCCTTGATTCTGTCACTTGATCGTGTTGTTGGTGTGCATGGTAGACGCGCGCCATACCCTCTGGGCTTCTTAGCAGCGCTGCTTGTTCTTGAAATGGTGTAACGAGTCTTTCTTGCCTTGCAGAATATTGTCGTGCACGTTCATGAGCAGTCAACTGCTTCCACAACTGCGTATACATATCCTCCTCTGGCTCCACTCGCACCTCCTCCTGTTCCTGTTGATCCACTTGCATAGGTTCCATCACTTCTGTAGGCTCACCAATTCCATTCATTCCATCAAATGTAGGTTTTCTACTATGCTGTGATTGCTGCTTCATCCCACCACCACCACCACCCACATGCTCTGCATAATCACTGTCCTCATCTTCATCCATCTCATCCTTTTCCTTGACCACAACTTCAGGAATATCCTTGACCAACTCATCAGATCTCGCTCGCATTGCATTTGCATGTACCCTGTAAACACTGTTCACATCCGTATTGTACAATAAACAATTATCATAAATCAAGTTCAAATCATCCATAAACTCCTTTTTGCTCTTGTACATGAAATTCTTGAGCTTTTTGGTCATGGTGCCAAGGTCCATTGGTCTCAAAATCACTAGTAGGATTACACTTTCACTATAGTAGGAGGGGGGAACTTGCCATCATAATAATCTGGTGCATCGCGTCTACTTACCTTGGCTAGAAAAGGT
>QZWU01000135.1:0-26019 GCA_004114255.1 Acaulopage tetraceros
GAAATGAGGTGTCGATGGAAAAGATGGGTGATTTTGGTTGTTTTGGGAAAACATGTCGTCCGAAATGTAACACCCAAAACTCACTTTGGACGAAGCTGACGCATGATTTCAAATATAATCAAAGCATATTTTACTGTATGAGAGAATCCGCGAGTGGGTTTTAAATAGATCACACGCAATCTGTTTGCAATTAGACCACTTCTTCATGGCGTTATGGTCCAAAAACAGTTTGGACGCGCGGCAGAACACATATTGTGGCATATGACCCCTTTAAAGGTCGGATTGATCTTCCAAACCTGGCCAGTACCCTTCAAAACCCACTCTTACAATGTCCTGACTTTGGTAGGAGGGTTAAGAGTGCCTGTGTGAGTCGTCAGACCTCGTCAAACACCAATTTCGATGGTACAAACTACTGACGGACATTGTTACACTCACTACTCTTTCATTTTAAAACGACTGTATTGATACAATACAGCTACCAATCAACTGACAGAGTACTTCCAGTTCTGCTCACCCTTCTCACCAGCAATCACTCACTATCCAATATTACTTGAGGGTACGTTTGTCCTTTGTGAGCCTTTTTACCATAATCCAATTCACTTGTGGTCGCAGTGGAGATTTGTGCACCATATGCAGATGATTCCTTACCATCAACCTTGACAATTTACCCATACCATGACACTCCCCAAACGGGACTTTTGATAAAACTTTTTGTTTCACAAGACCTCTATTTTCAAAAGATTTTGAGATCTTTTACTCAACATCCACTCAAGTTCAGTTCCTGTACACTACGATTATTCATCAAATAGAGACTATCCTTGCTAAAAATATGATTGCTGTGTATGATGGAAGGATGAAACTCTTCACGTCCAAATGCACAATTCTCCCAATTGGGTAAAAGTTGCCATTGACTATGTTGCCAATCCCATTGCAATTCACCTGCTCCTGAAATGTCCACAATACACAATGACTCTCCTGGTTTCTGCACAAACGCAAGCCCATCCTTGAAATCTAGTGGCTCCGCATCCCCCATATCCATTTGAAAAATCGCACTTGGTTCCAGAACGTGAGGAGATGCGCCTTGTTTTGCATCAGGAATGAACCACATGGCAAATTTCCCATTTGCCCATCCTGTCACTCTTGTCGTACCAACTTGTTTCGAATCACTTGAATGAACCATATGATCAATGGTTAAAAGGTATGTAGGATCATTAGGATCGACTGAAAAACCTTGTAAGATGGCCACTGGATGCCTTTGATGGACCGACCACAGCTTTGGCATGTTTGGTTGATCCTGTGTAAAAATGATTGGAAATTCATCAAACAGTTCAAACGTCATATAGTCATGAACATGCTCTACAACCTTCAAATCAACCAATTCAACTGTCCAATCCGTGGTGAGTTGTACCACAACCCAATAAAAATTGCCTTGTAGCATTCCCAGAACGTACGATAGTCCTCCCTTGCCATAGACGGTGGCGTTGCCAAGTGTATCCACAGGATGAGCGGATTCTGCTGTCAAATCTGCCAGCGAAATGGTTTTGGAATGTTTGTGGTTAAAGTCGTAAAAGTACAGACTGTTCAGTAGCACCTCTCCCACGTCATCTTCATCACTATCAAACCATCCAGAAAACACGATAAATTTGTCCAAATCCAAACCAACAACGCCTAAATCCCATTGTGGACCTTCAAGTTGGAATTGGTGCTGTACTTGCTTCGTGTGCCTATCTTGCACAACACAATCTATTAAACCTTCATTCTTGATGTCAATCACTTCAAATGCAAGGTTATTGTGGCCATGTGAACCAGATAATTCAGGCATACCTAGAATGATGCCCGATTCTGGGAGCACCTCGTCCACTGAGAATACAGTCTTCCACGGATCAGCCTTTTCTTGCCTTTTTAGGTGCCATCTGATGCGTAATTGAACGTGGTTTTCGAACAACTTGCGCCACTCACGCGGAATCAATTGAGAATAGCGCAATCGTGTTTGATGAAAGATGGATGTGTATACAATATACCAAATAAAATCATCGCGTACAATCTGATTCAGAGTACTACATGTGAGTGCAAGGTTGGATAAATCGAGGTAATTGGTAGAGGCAACCCAGCCAGCAATCTTGATCCAAATTTCAGAAATCATAAACAGCTTTTTTTTGAATCCCAAATGTTTATTGTCCTTGCCACTCTAGTTGCGAATACGAATGCGAACATAGGGAACTTCCACATCTTCACCATCACGATCATTCACGCACATCTCCACCACAAGGAACTTGACATGAGGTGGAATGGGTTTCTTGCTAATGGTTTCCACCAATTCAGAGAAGCGCATGTTTCTACGTTCTTCCAACTTCTTCTTGGGCATAAAGAAGGAGTAAAGCATGGTGACACCACAAGAAACCATAGTGACTTCGAGTTCATGCTCATTCTTAAAAAGTTGGATGAATTCATCAAGTGTAACATCCTTGTCAACATCAAAGCGATCCCACAGACTGAATTCCTGCTCATGATACTTAACTTTGGCCATGGGTACAGGTTCAGAAAATCCAAAGAATGGAAGAGCAAGGTTGATGAAGCCATTCTTGTAGTCCTCAGCCTTGTCTTTTCCACCAATGACTTTGTAGAGTTCAAGGCACACGAGACCAGTGACCAAGGCAGTGGTGGTCGCAATAGCTGGAATAATTTTACCTGCAATGAATTTGGTGTGATGTCTGTCTGCTGGAGTGATGGAGTAATTGACAGCGCGCAGGTTGGAAGCAGCTGTAATGAAATCAATGTGGAAATTGGTATCATCGTCCTTTTCAAATTCACTTGGATGAAGACGGTAACCTGCAAATGTAGAGGGCTCAGGGAGTTGCGAGATGACTTGTTCAATTTGATCAGAACCACCAGGCATGGCATTGGAGGAATTGTCAGTTTCATTCTCATTCACTTGGATCTTGACACCTTGCTTAGGGGTGAAAGCAGGCACTTGCACACTGCTGAGCATTTCACGAAGCTTGTTTAGATCATGTTCACCCTTGAGACCATAGTTGAAGGCATGCAAATTGGCAGCAGCGAGAATGAATTCCATGTGAAGTGGATCATCAACATTGAAATTGATGGGTTCAGGCGCACGCTTTGGACCAGACCAGAAAGGCATGCCTGAGGAAGTGAGCGAATCCTTTGGGAAATTGAAGAGTAACTGTTGGATTTGATTACTGAAAAAGTCTTGGAATTTGAGTCTAGCCCATGCAACACATTGTGCAAAAGTGAGAGGTCGCTCACTCTTGAGATACTTGAGCAAATTATCCAATGTTTCCATTTGATTGCCTCCTTGCTTCATCAATTGCTCAATGTAGTTGGGTTGAGAGAGGTACAAGTTGACATTCTCTGCTGGGTGTCTAAACATGCCTTCAAAAATGTCTCTGGCCCACTGGATGGTATGTTCGATTTGATTGGGAAAGTTCTTGAGTGTGCAAATAGGAATGGATTTTTCTGGAGGATCACGAGAGCTACTGTAGGATTCTGTGAGGAAGGGGATGACCACTTGAGTGTTGCCTTTGGTGCCAAGAGTACCAGATTCCAACAGTGGGAGACGGTAATAGACACAACGTCTGTCCATATAAGTGCGTGCTTCCACATTATCAAGTGCATTCGTCACACCATCCAAACCTCCATAAAAGTCGTCATCAAACACATTCTCTGTTTCCAATCCAACACGATCTTGATGGGAAACGTACTTGCCATGTGTTGCTGCATTCATGTGAGCAACAGCTTGAATTGCACAGTCAGACTTGCTCTTTCCAACATCACGAGGTCTAAAGAGGAATTGACGATTCAAATTACTCTTTTCAATGCTGTCCATGTCAGTAATGTGCACCACACCACGTTCACCAGTGGCAAGACCCATTAAAGCCCAATTCTTGAGCATTTCACAACCAATTGCACCTGCACCAACAAGGAATTGACGAGTGTTGGCAATCTTTTCTTGGAATGTTTTACCAAAGATGGCAATTTGAGCATCATAACGAGATCCAATTGGCTGGCATTCTTCTTCTGTTAAATTCAAATGATGCGGAAGGGACTCCAATGAATCGAAATAAAGGAATTGGTGGATGGGATGGAATTTACCAGAGCATGCCTTGAGAACCTCTTGAGCAACCAATCCACCAAAGAAGGCCGTCATGGGAGCGAGGTCACCACTTGCTTCAAAAGCGAGTTCTTTGATGATCTTGTCATCCAACTCCAATGGCTCACTAGAACGACTGTTAATTTCCTTGGCCAAAGCGAGCACTTGTTCAGCATCCTGTTCATTTCTTGGACGAGGTGTGCGACCATGAGCCTGTTCAAAAGCATCAACAGCTTGGAAGCCAATGTGCAATTGATTAGGACGATCGAATTTGGCAAAATCTGAAATTAACAATTCAGGTGTGGTGAGGCAAGTGCGTAATGACTTGAATGCAATTTCCTTGGGTACTTTGACTTGAGTAAATATACCACCACCAGTGTATGGAGTGAGGCCAGTTGTGTCTCCAATGCTAAACGTGTAAGGTCCAAGCACTTTGATCTTGCGTGGCTCACATCTATTCAACTGTTCCATTCCTTGAATTTCACTAAATGTCACATAATCACCATCTTCCAATCCATGACGATGCTCATCAACACAAGCAACCACGCCTTCTGCTTCACTTGTCACGTCAGACACAATGCCACTAATTGGATTCTCACCAGTTGTATCGTACACCACAAACTTGTCACCAAAATCACAAAAGGCATAACCAAATAGGCCACGCACGACTGTGGAAACAAAACACGTACCAGCAGCATGGCATGCATCGTTCCATTCCAATTGCAGGTTAAGGGGTGCATTGACAGCAACTACCACAGCATAACTTGTCACTTCAGATGCGGATGGCAAGTTGTTCAGTACCTTGATGGGAACGTACTGATTCAATTCAGCTAATTTAGCCAAAGTAGCTGATGCACGAGGCTTTCCAATGTCCTGCTCGGTCAAAAAGAACTGAGTAGACAAATCCTTCAATTCCACCAAACCTGGATCACACAAAGTCACACTCTTGACACCTGCCAACGTCACGTTCTTGGCTATTGATAATTAGTGATAATAGTAGAGGATGAACAGTACCGATTTCCACACCAAGTCCCTTTAATCCAACAATCAAAACGTCCGATGATGCCATTCTCTTCATGGCTTCATGACCAAGTACGTACCTAGTGTGAGATGAGGACATTAGAGGTGGTTAATCGTACAGTTGACGTGAGTACAATCCTTCATCGATCTCTGTTTTACCATCGATTTCCATTTGAGACTAGCCACGTCAGTTGGGGATTTGGATCAGAAATTACCATTTTTTAGTTGTGAGAAAAAGTAATGTCGTCTGCCACCTTGCTTGTATTTCTAAGCAACAACAACAGTCAGCATGACGCTGTAGAGATCATGTAAGTCACGAGGTCTCACGGGCAGGGGGGTTGCTTGTACCGAGCAAGACACCTGTCTCAGATTTACCGCAAAACAGTCTCACACGCATAACACCCTGCACAAGAGTTTTGAACTACTGGAGACGCGTAAAATTTCTTTTCCTTTGTGAAAATAGAGATGACGTCACACACAATCAACAATCTACTGCATCAACTCATTGCAAAGTACATTTATGGCTCCACTGAACCAGGGATCCAAGTGAGCGTACGGCAAGAACAGTCTTTTGAGACGATGAGTGCATTTGTGCCACAGATCCTGGAATCGTAATCTCATCATCAATTGTAAATGAGGCTATATGCGTCTAGATTCAGCACAAATCTCAAGGAATACTCTTATGGTGAAGAGAGTAGAGAGATACAGTTGCAAGGTAACCATACCCATCAGCCACGTTGACACGTGTAGCCAACAAATTGGGTGTATCTGCAGAAGACAGGTTGACCTTGAGTTTCCTCTTGGAAGAATTGCACAAGCTGGTAAGCATTCCTCGTCTATACGCGTATAGCCTCACTTTAGGATCATCCTGGAAAGAAGGCGGCTGTACTGCATTTTCTTACACTTTTGAGCAAGTCACAAAGCAACACTGTCACCTCCACTTCCACCATCTCACGACCACTGGTACGCGTCATACAACCAGCAGGATTAACTACAGTAGATATCAACTGGTACATTGGAAACTTTGGCTGCTTTCAAGCATCGTGGCCCAGAAAGACGCCCCCCAGCTCCAGTTCCACTGCTACCCAAGGTATCAGTCAATTACGATGATCCAGCAACCACCTTCAATGCATGGGAACACTCCAACAACTCTCGCAATGCATCTGAACACGACCCCGTCATCACCATGGAACAAGTGGTAAAAGACATGCTTCATATTGTACAAGGCATTGATGGTGAATATGTTTACAGGGACACACAGTTGGATGAGTACTTGCCACGCCCTACCATTCCATTCAGCAAGACCACACAAGAAATCATTCGACGCCTTGGTGAAGCAGGAAAACTCGTCATTCGAATCAATCAAGTAATCAACAACATCTCTGCTGATACGCATGGCTTAATGATGCAGGTAGCACCCTTGCATCCTTCCACTTACCATTAACCCCCATTAGAGTTTCAAAGTCAAATTACAAGAACAAATGGCCAATTACTACAAGGAAATCGCTTACACTGAAGCTCAACTTCGCAACCCACAATCCCAGCGCATCACACTCAATGGATTAGCCTTTCGCTTAGAACCATGGATTCGCAAATTACGCACGTTGAATGCATTGATCAACGCATGTTCAGCCAGTGACAACGAGTCTCAAGTCAGCATCCTTGGTGAAATGTATCGCGTCTCTGAACACGGTGATCCCATGGTCAGCAAATTCGTCCATAGCATCCTTGAAGAAGTCTCAACACCCTTCTTCACCATGCTTCAAAGATGGATCTACGAAGGTGAACTCGATGACCCTTTTGAAGAATTCTTCATCATCAAAAACTCGACTGTTCAAATAGTTCATTCCAAGGACACTGATGTGGATTTATGGCAAGAAATGTTTACCAAAGACAGTTCCAAAGTACCACCCTTCATTGGCGCTACTCTTGCTAAAAAGGTTCTCATGATTGGTAAATCCATCAACTTTTTACGATATGGCTGTGATGATGACCAATGGCTTGAATCTCACAGCCTGAATGATGACAACAAAGTCCTCAAATACTCTGATTTACAAGCACTTGGTACCTCCATTGATTCTGCTTATCATGCAACCAGTCAGCGCCTCATGAAAATCCTCTTTGATCGCTACCAACTCAAAGATCACTTTGAAATGACCAGACGTTTCCTACTCCTCTCTCAAGGTGATTTCGTTCAACAACTCATTGACAACATTGGACCTTCTCTCTCTGAATCAGCAAGCATGCTCCATCGCCATAATCTCACCTCTACCCTTGAAGCGGCAACCCGTGCAGTTTGTTCTGAAAAAGAACTTGAACTTGCTCGTCACCTTGATGTCACTGCCCATGAACCTCAATCAGGAGATGTTGGCTGGGACATTTTCACACTTGATTACAAGGTCAGTGCACCCATCAACACCATCCTCTCTCATCCAGCCATGACGAGGTACCGTCAACTCTTTCGATTCCTTTGGAAACTGAAGCGACTTCATTATTACCTTTCCAACGTATGGAGAGAATCTGCAGTCTCTGCACGTCGTCTCAAACACATTCCCAACTACATTCCAGTATTCAAACAATCCAACGTACTCCATCGTGAAGTCTTGCACTTTGTAGCACAATTCCAATACTACATTCAATTCGAGGTCTTGGAATGCTCATGGAGTGACTTTTGCAAGATTATCGACAAACAAGATTCACTTGATTTGGATCAACTTATTGCACATCATAGCCATTACCTCAAAGATCTCATTACCAAGGCCATGTTAGATAACAGGGATCTCAAAGAATGTCTGGATAGTCTCTTTGCATGTTTATTTGCATTCACAAATCTTCAGCATCGATTGTATGCACGTGCTCAAATGGATGAAGATTTTGAACTCAAGTTGTTGAAACAAAATGATGACAAGGCAAGACGTGGTGGATGGGGCGTTGGTGAGGATGATGAGATACAAAAGGAACGTGCTGAAAAGAAACAGTTGGAATTCTTGTCCAAAGTGATGGTCAAGATGAATGAAATGAACAAGGATTACAAAAAGGCACTTGGATCACTGATTGGTAGGTTGGCGTTGCAATCTGATGCACTCAAATCACTCAGTGTGCGTTTGGATTACAATGCGTATTATGAAGTGTCGACCAACAATCGTTGAATTTTGCATTTATAAAGTTTCATCATCTAATAAAATTGTTTGCTCTGGATCCACTTCTTCTTCAAGTAGCATAGGCGTTTCCACTGCCTCTTCCACCACCTGGCTCTGTGACAATTCTTGTGACGTTTCTTCCACCACCTGTTGAGGTTCATCCAGTACTTCATCCTTCTTCTTATTCTTGGCTCTCTTTTTCTTGAAAACTCCATTCTCAAACGTATACTCAATCTCTGGATTAATGATCCAATAACCACCCTTGGCAATAGGTTCATCAGGTTGGCGTGATACATTTAGGAATGCAGTGTTGAGTGACAAGTTGTGACGAATGGAATTCTGCCAACCAGGTTGATCCAGTCTATAGTACGAGTAATTGTCTGAAATGTACTGGTAAATCTTGCTGAGAGGAATCTTTTGATCAGGTATCGAATAGATGGCTTGTGCAATCAATGAAGCATAGGAATACGTTGGCTTTTCACCTTCACCCACGCTACTTCCTTCAGGTCGTCTCATGCCCTCCCCCTTGTCCTTTTTGAGTGCCTTGTTCTTGGGACCGAGTGTTACCTTTTTCACCCTTTTCTGGAATGGTTTCTTATTATTGGCAGCCAGACTGGATAATTCATCATCCTCCCCTGAATCACTGATATCACTATTATCTGTAAAGTTCATTCTCATTCCAGTGATTGGAGTAGTTGGTAGAGATATCATGGTTGCATTGATGCTGTTCATGTCACGCTGTAACCGTATGTTCATTTCAGCCACTAATAACGCGTCAAATCTCGCACAAAATGCACTCACTCTCTTGTTCAGGTGATCGTCTCATTGCATTGAGATCAGGGCTACCATCCAATGCATCCCAACTGCGCTTGAACCCACTCTTGGAAGGTGTAATGGCCCTTTTGCTATCCATATAAGGTGACACATACCCAGGCGTACCACCACCACCACCACCACCACCACCACCAACAGTCATTTGATTACCTTGAGCAGGTAACATGAATCTCATTACAATAGTCGCAATTTGTACCTTGGATCTATCATAGTTACACTGCATCACCAGTCACCCCCTTACCCATGTTTCAATGGCACTGTCTCCCCCTTCTCCACAAACACTTGATCAACAAACGCACCATTCTTACCAAACACCTTGAGCTCAAACCTCTGATGAGCAAAATCATACATGATTTGAGCGTGTTCCCTACTCACAGCCTTATCTGAACTGATAAAAAGCATATCAGGAGTTGATCCAACATCTCCACCTTCAACCGTAGTCTTTGCAAACCTTCCAATCGTGACTTGTAGCTGCCTCATAAAATAGGTGATACCAGGTCCTTCAATCTTGGCATAAGCTTGAACATGGGCACCAGGAGTAGAAACGGCTGATGAGAAACGATGGTTGAAATTAGAAAGACGCAGTGAATTTGAAGCTGGTGTGGTAGGATGAGATGAGCTAGCCACGATATTCATGTGATTTGGATAGAAAAGAGAACGAGGATTGATAATTGTTGAGAAATGTGTGCAGGCGAAACGAAAACAGAAGTGAAAAAAATCAGACAGTGGTACTGGAAAAAGGTGTAAACAGTGGTGTCACGTGATGGTCATGTCTACCAATTCATTTGCACAATTGTTTAGGGCATCGAGGGTTGCCAGCGTTGATTCAAAAGTACCACAAATTTACACGTCTTTTGGTGCTACGCGTACACGTCATGGTGAATGGGGACTCAAACGACCACTTCCAACTTCATTCAAATCTCATTTTATTCAATTGACTTCATCGTTGGATACAGCACAACATCAAACTCCATTTAAAAGCGCGTTTTCTAACGTCCTCTTTCTCAAGAGATGGAGAGAGAATTTTGGTCCTGTGATCCCAGTCAACACCAACACGTCTTTTACGCGACATTCTGTACTTTTGGATGCTGTTCAAAAGCGTGATGTTGTTCCTCATGATTGGCAAAAGACATTGAACAACATTCGTAGAAATAAGGAGGAATGGAAGAGTGCATTGGGAGCACTTGCTGAGCAGTATGGTGTGAGACAAGAGACCAGAGTGAACAAAACCAACAGTTTTATTATGAATTCGTTGGAACCTGCTAGTTTTGGTGCACAAAAGTCAACTGCAGTCATGAATTATGCATTAGGAAGAAGGGTGAAGGGAAGGATTTTGAACAAGAGTTTTGGAGATGGTAAGGTTGCTGTTGCTGTTAGCGGAGTTGTTGCAGAGTTGCCTGCAGAAGAAACAGCAGGATGGAGGGAAGATTTGAGTATTGTACGAGAGTTTTATGTCAAGGAAGCTTGGATTGAACAGCGTACAGGTGCTCCCAAAGTGGTACTGACCAAACGTCCATTGGGTGAACGATCAAGTGAAATGGAGAATTTGGTTAGTGGAAGGAGCAAAAGGGTGCTCCAAGATTTGCATGCTGGGGCTGGATTGGGTAACCGCAAGTCTCTTACCATGAAGGATGTTAGGGAAACCGCAAGTGTGTTTTATGGATCAAAGGCCGCAAAAGATCTCATTGAAAAGAAATAATAAAAAAGAGGGGTCTTGTATTGTCAGCGTTCTTTGAAGAAATCCACTACAATGACCATACGACCTTGAGGACCAATGGATGAACCTGCACCACACTTGTTCACACGAGGTGAAAGCATATTACTTGACATGAGAGGATCTTGAAGCATCTTTTGAGCACAATGTTGAGCAGTTTTGCACTTGCGCAGGATGTTTTCAGAAAAGAGTGACCAGCTGACACCTGCGCGCTCGAGTCGTTTACCACCATGAGCACCATTTAAACTGGCATGTGTGAGGATTCCACGGGCACCTAGTTCTTGAGCATGCATGAGTGCAGCTGAACTTGCACGAACAGAATATCCGAGTGGAGGGAGTCGTCTCATCTGTCTTGCTCGGTTGATCTCTTGGCACACTTGTTCTGGTGACAATGGTACAACCTTTGGAAGAGGTGTACCAATGATTCCTGGTGGGATGGGTCGTGGTTTGTGCTGAGCATTACTGCTTGTCCCATGAGCAAGAATCACGCTCATGTAAACTTGTCCTGAACGACTAATGGCAAGTCCTGCACCACAAAACATTACGTTTTGCACGAGGATATTCTGACGTTGTGCAGGATGTCTCATCCAACCACCAACACAATCTGCGTGATCCTTGCAGTTCCTTGCAACATTTTCAACCAATCTCGTCCACCTAAACCCACGTTGATCCAGCAACTGAGCAGTTGGTTGAGATCGTTTTGCCAATGAATTGCCTTGTGCCATTTTATGAGCTTGTAAAGTTGCCACTTGATTCAGCAGAGGATGGATGTGAAGTGGCGGCAATTTGACAACACGTCGCTTAACGTTGATATTGGCACATACTTGAACTGCTGATTCTGACGTTTGGACAGATTTAGCAAAAGCCTTGAGATCAACTTTAGGCAAAGCAAGTGGCCTTGGTTTCGTTTTTGCATACATGGCACCATTGATGCGTGGAGGTAAGTTGCAGGGTGGTTGGCCATTACTTGCTAAAATCACCACAACAAACATCCTACCTTGTGCATTTCTACCAACTCCACCACCACACATGTTCACTTGTGGGTAAAGGAGGTTAGTACGTTGCTTGAAGAATTGATTCCAGTGGTGCACACAGTCAGCAGGAGAGTTGCAATCACGCCCAATGTTTTCCACAAAGGCTGTCCACTTGTAACCAGCATTATCCAGTCTTTGACCTGGTGTTTCATGATTTGCAGATTGATGGGTGAGTTGATTACGAAGAGCAAGGGATTGAGCATGAGCTGTTGCTATGCGAGTTAAGAGTGGATCCACACCAAGTTGGGATTTGCGTTCAATTGTGCGTAAAGCATTTACCTGAGCACAGATTTGAGTAGAGAAGGAATTGATGGAATTGTTGGCGTGGATGGTGGGTGGTAGAATAAACGCCAGGGATACAATGAGGATGCGATGAAGGATCATTTCACTCCAATCGATGGAGAATTCTGCAAAAAGATTTTTTCACACGCAAACACACTCAAATTCTGGGGGTACAATAGCACCTTTAATTAACAGTCATTATTCGTGAGACATTTCCACCACAAAGCCAACAGCCATCTTGGAGAACTGCAGGGCATGATTAAAGTCCACGGTTTCAAAAGTATCTCGAGTAGTGTGAATCAATCCATTCTCATCCATGTTGCTGGATTCAAAGGGAAAGGTGCTTGGGAATCCATTTTCAGACCAGGAAGCATGATCACTGCATCCATAACCACATCTAAAGTCCTTGGATTTGAGTGGAGTGTAAGCAGCAACCAATGCACGCATAAATGTGTTCAATTGAGCATTGGTGTAATCGGTGACAATACCAACATCAGGATTGGACTTTGTTGGATAACCAGTCATGTCCATTTGCAAGGCACCAGCCACAACGCGGCCTTGGCTCTTGTAAGACCTTGCGATGGCCCTGGAGCCAAGGAGACCAGCTTCCTCTCCTGCATACCACATGAATTCAATGGGACGAAGGGGAGCATAGTCACTGGCAAGGAGGAGTCTGAATGCTTCAAGGATGGTTACAGTACCACTGCCATCATCATCAGCACCAGGAGATCTGCCAGACATGGGGGACATGCCGTTGATGGAATCCTGATGAGCACCAACAATTACAGTTTCCTTGTTGCCATTCTTGCCTTCAATTCTAGCAATGATGGAGTGTTGACCCCAATCGTGCTTGAATTGAGTGACAGTGACAGTGAGTTTGGTACCAGAGGCAGCCACTACTTCCTTGACCTTTTCAAAGAGCCAATTGGCAGATGCTGCACCAGTGGATGAACGATAATAACGGTTATTGAACTCGGTCAAGGTCTTGAGGGTACTCTTCATCAAGTCAGTATTAGCATTGGCGATAATAGGGTTCACCACGGCTTGCTGAGTAAGTTTGGAAGGGATGGCAAGGACCTTTGGTGCCAACTCGGACTCGTCACTATCTTTTGTGGCTTCAGGCGTGTAAGTCAAGTCAATAAAGTGAGTTTTGGATTGATACAATTTGAGGATTTGAGCGTCCGTCATCCACTGTGCAGGTGCGTTGGGACGTGTCTTGATGAGACGTTTCTCACCTGCAATCTTTTGAAGAGTACGAGCATCAGCTTCCACATTGGGCTTGAAATTGGGAGTGGCCAATGGGAGAGCAGAGATGGAAAGGGCGGAGAGGACGACAAGGAGTAAAGAGCGCATGACTAGAGATATTAAATTCGTTAAATTGAGCGTGAAGTTGAAAAAAGGCGTAAGATTTGAAGGGAAAGTTGAAGATTTTTTGAAAAGAGTTTTTTTTTTTGCGAGGTTGTTTTCCCAACATGTCCCCCATCAAGCATGTTTGCACAAGGACAAGATATCTAGTTAGGAGATGGGGACAGTTCCAACAACCAAGAAACTCTAAATTAACCTCATCCAACTCCACCTCACCTCGCAACTGCACCACCCAGTCCAAACCGCTCCTCCGCAGCCCAGGGCAGTGCTACCAGTGCTATAATTAGATGGCTTCAAGGCACCACCACTTTCAACATGGGGCGAAAAAAAATTCCTTTCCCACACACACCTCATCTCAATTTTGTATCTCTCCTCCACCCCTCTCTCTCTCAACTAGCACTTTTTCATTAAATCCCACTACTACCATGGCAGACCACGACGATGATTTTGCTCCTACCACTACTCCAGGCTACAAGGCAGGAGAAAAGAAAACCTTGGCTGAATATGAACAACTTGACCAAAATGACGAATCTCTAAAAAAGTGGAAAGAGTCTCTTGGTGTAGGCAAGAATGCCGGACCAGTTGATGATCCTCGTAAAGTCATTGTGGAGTACATTGCACTTGAAGTCAAGGACAGAGCTGATGTGATTCTCGATCTCTCTTCCCCAGGTATGTCCCCGTTTACCCTATGGCCTCATCCCCTCTCTCTTTAGCTGCTCTGTCTCAGGTTCAATCCAAACCATTTACCATCAAGGAAGGTGTAGAATACCGCATGAAGGTCAAGTTCCGGTACATTTCTCCCTTTCTTCCTCCCCACTAACCCCCCCATAGCATCCAACATGATGTCGTGTCTGGATTAAAGTACCTCCAAGTCGTCAAGAGGAAGGGTATTCGTGTTGACAAGACTGAAGAAATGATTGGCAGTTATGGACCTTCCGCTGATCCTTATGAAAAGAAGTTTTTACCAGAAGAAGCACCAAGTGGCATGCTTGCTCGTGGTCACTATGATGTGAAGAGCAAGTTTGTGGATGATGATAATGTAGTACATATGGAGTGGTCATGGGCTTTTGATATCAAGAAGGACTGGTAAAAGGAGACTGTAACAAGGGTACAGTTTTTATTCAAGCACGACGGTTGCACCTGCTGCCACCAAGGCTTCCTTGATCTTTTCTGCTTCTTCCTTTGGTACATTTTCCTTTAGTACTTTGGGGGCACCTTCCACAATCTTTTTGGCCTATGCGAGTGTTAAAGGGGGGGGTGAGGAGGAAAGAGAAAGATACTTCAACCAAATTGATACCAGGGACAAGTGCTTTGACTTCTCGAATAACCTTTGCCTTGGATGCAGCATCAAATGCTTCCAATTTAATGGAGAATTCCGTCTTGGCCTTGGGCGCCTCTTCTTGAGCCTCTTGAATAGCTTCAGCAACAGGTGCAGCGGCAGTGGCGGCCACTTGATACACTTCTTGAATATTCAACTTGGTCTATGTACTATTGTTAAAAAGTCAAGTTGGGATGGGGATACCTTGAGTGCCTGTACCAAATCAGCAGTTTCCAACAAGGTCAATTGACTAATCGATTCCACCAGTGTGTTAATCTTGTCACTTGTTGGTGGTGGAGGTGAAGTGGAGGAGGAGGATTCCAACTGAGTTGCACGAATGACGCGACTTGTAGCAATCCCTCTAATTAATCATCAACTCAGGACAATAAAACGCGCGCGCGCGCACCTGATGCTAATGGTACGCGTTGCAAGTCTGGTCAAAGGCAATCGAATCATCACTTTTTTTTTGTGTGTTAAAAACCCATTTTCCTGTGAATAATATCAGGATCTTCTTGGTACTCCTCTGCACTCACCCACATCTTCTTGAATGTATTCAAAGAACCAAGAATAGATCCACCAATCCACGTGCTGTACTTGCGTTCAGGTGGCGCATAAATCTTGATCTTGACATCCTTTTGTCCAAGTTTCTTCATTTCACTTAATAAACGATCACCAAACCCTTGGCACAATGTGGTACCACCAGAGAGCACAACATTACCATACAACTGCTTACGTAAATCCAAATCAGCATGACTAATGGAATCCACCAACATTTGTGGAATACCTTGATACTCCAATCCAATTAAATCTGGATTGAACAGAATTTCAGGGGCACGGAAGCGCTCAGAACCAAGTTTGATGAGGTTTCCATCAGGAAGTCTAAAGTCATCATACTTGCCACTAATGTCCTTTTCTTCCTTGGATGGATTCAATGCAACATAGCATGCCTTTTCCTTGATGATGCGTACAATTTCCTTTTCTGCAGTAGTATGGAAACTGTACCCAGACTTGCGCAACAATACTTGAAGGTATTCAGTCACATCTCGACCAGCTACATCAATGCGTCTAATGGCATGTGGCATGGCAAATCCTTCTACCACTGGTACAGCGTGAGTAACACCATCACCAGAGTCAAGAACGATGCCAGTGGTACGACCAGAGGCATACAAGGCAAGAACAGCTTGAACTGAGCAATAAAAAGCGGGTACGTTGAAGGTTTCAAAGAATATCTGTGCTGCTTGTTCACGGTTCTGACGTGGGTTGAGAGGCGCTTCTGTGAGCAACACGGGATGTTCTTCACTGAGTGTCTTGAGTTCTTCAGCGTAAATGTGGTGCCAAATGCGTTCCATGTCATCCCAGTCTGTCACAATACCGTGCTCTAATGGATATTTGATCTTGAGGAGTCCCCTGAGTTCTTCTGCGCGTCTGCCAATGAACACGTCACCTTCAACTGCTCCTGCCATCACACGTTGGTGCTTTGGCCTCCCCACACTAAAAAGTTTAGCGTCATCAGCACCATCTCGCCCTTACAATGATGGGAAAAAACATTTGGGTTGTTCTGAACCCGCAAAACCAGCCTTGATGACTCCTGATCCCTAAGCCATCATCACACATCCACCCATGGAGAGTAAGTTACGTTATCAATGACCACTGGCTGATTGGTTAAAACGTCTTCAAATTCCATCACTGCAAGTTGTGTGAGAAATCTTTTTTTTCACCACCACCACACAATTTACACACCTCTCTTTCCTCCCCTCTCTCTCTCTCTCTCTCGTGCTCATCTTTTTTTTGTATCTTTTCAATCGAAAACATTGTTAGAGCCCCAATTGTCGTTTGAAAATGTCTGATCTCCCACCTGCGTTTGTAAAAGTGATTGAAGAGATAACCGCTGCAGTGCGTACCAACAAGCCAGATGATGTGTACCAATTCATCTCCAACTTTATGCACAAGAAGCTTGAAATCCAACGTGCTCAACTCGTTGCAATTGGTAAGTGCTGATGGTGAACAAGGCCAATGTGCCTCCCCATCTCTTTCTTTATTTGACAGTTACACTAACACTGGATTTTTAGCCAAAGGATACCAGGCTCCACCAACTTCCACGACAACGACAACTGCAGCACAACCATCATCCTCTTCCCTGACACCTGCAACTGATCCACAAGAAACCAAGTCCCATGCATCTGGTGTAGAAAGCCAAGACTCTGATGATGATGATGATGCTGACTATCAAGACCCTATTGAATATGATGATTCCCCTGACTCTGATATGGATTCTGATGCTGAAGAAGATGATGTTGTCCTTTCCCTACCTCCCAACATGAACAGAGGTCGTCGCACATCCGTCTCTGCTGAATCCATGGCACCAACTTCTGCTAGTAAAGATTTCACCAAGATTGTTATTCCAAAGTCGGATGAACAGCGCAAGCGAATCGACACGTCTATTAGAAACAACTTTTTATTCAAGAATTTGGATGAAGAGCAATATCAAGATGTGGTGGATGCCATGGCTGAGAAACGTGTGGCTAATGGTGAAACTGTCATCAAGCAAGGTGGTATTGGTGATTACTTTTATGTGGTGGAAACGGGTACATTGGACGTGTTTGTAAGCCGTGATCCTGCTACTCTTGGCATCAAAGTCACAGATTACACAACCGGAGGAAGTTTTGGTGAATTAGCTCTCATGTACAATGCACCAAGAGCAGCCACCATCATCAGTACGTCGGATTGTATTCTTTGGGCCTTGGATCGTATGAGTTTTCGCCGTATCCTCATGGAAAGGACCAGTAGGAAGAGACGCATGTACGAGAGATTCTTGGAAGAAGTACCATTGCTCATGTCCCTTGAACCCTATGAACGCAGTAAGATTGCTGATGCATTGGATACGGTTACCTTTGAAACTGGTGATTTCATCATCAAACAAGGGGATGTTGGTGATAACTTTTACTTGATTGAATCAGGTGAAGCCATCATTCTCAAGAAGGATGAGCATGGTGTGGAGCATAATTTAGGAGTGTTGAAGAAGGGTGATTATTTTGGAGAATTGGCCTTGTTGACCAATAAGCCAAGAGCAGCCACCATTGTTGCAAAGGATCGAATCAAATTGGCCAATTTGAACAAGAAGGCCTTTACTCGATTACTTGGACCTGTGGTGGATATCATCAAGCGAAATGCTACCAATTATCAAAAAGTATCTGGAGAGTTGGGTCATTGAAAAAATAAAAGTTTTTTTGCGGAGTTTTTTTTTAAAAATGTGTGACTGTTCAGCTTGGCACACACACGTCAGTCAAGTCGAGTCATCCTTTTACTCTAAAACCACTACAGTCACCTCTTCTCACATATTCTTTTGGTTTCCTTACCATTCCATCTCTTGGTTCCATCTCTATCGTGGGTATTTTAAAAAGCACAATAACACGCGCGTGTATTCTCCCCCCCCACCACAAACACCACCTTCCACCACCACCACGTTGTCCTCTTTCACGGTGCATTCCCTACTCCATCACTCATCCCAATGCGACATGCCAACACGCTCATTGCCACCCACCACACCACAAGCACCAGCTAAACAATCTTGTCTGCAAAATTCTATTTCCAATTATTGGACACCACAAACCAACACCAGCGATTCATTTACTACTCCCAACCAATCCATGCACAAATCAGTCTCATCCCTCTCTGATTATATCAACAAGGATATGGTGGCTTCTCAAAATGGTACCTCACAACAATCCGATCTCGCAACTTTAATCGAAGAAACCTTTGGTCATAATCCTCCTCCTCCTGCTTCACCATTCCAAGCAGATTCTTCCGCAATGATGGTGGACCCAGCACTCCTCGGTACCAAGGACCTTCTCCTTGCACAATCCGGCATGCTTTCTCCGATCGACCAGCAACTTGCGACTTCCCTTATCCTTTCACCAGAAGTCCAAGCTTTGGTCACGGCCCTCACACCCCACCTTAACGATTCACGACACACTACACCTCACATGCGAACCCCCTTTATGGGATTCACAACTGGTGACGATACACCCCTGATGGATGCAACCACAGCCTCTAACTTCATGACACCCTGGATCGGTGACTCACTCTTCCCTGGTCTCATGGAAGACTCTCCTCCACTCTTTCAAGAACGTTCAGTCAGCATGCCCAACACACCGCGCGATCCTGCATTGGATAGACAGCGCATGCCACCACCCAATCGACGTAAACGACGTTCACCTTCCTCTGTCCAACAAGAATTTGATATGGTTGATCCAAATGGTAAACGAGTGCGCATGGTACCACATTCGCCCATCTACGGGACTGATGATGACCATTACGTCTCGCCACAAATGTTGGAAGGAAGGGGAGGAGGATCGACTGGCATGCCACCACCAACATTTCAAAATGATGATGAAAAACTCGCTTATAAGCGAATGAAAAACACAGAGGCAGCACGAAGAAGCAGATTAAGAAAACAAGAACGGTTACAAGAATTGGAGGAATTGGTGAGCAAATTGGAAAATGAGAAATTGTATTTAACAACCAATATGGCTGTATTGGAGAATGAAAAGAAGGCATGGTTGACAAGAGAAAGGGAATTTAAAACTCGTATTAGAGAATTGGAAGTTGTGTTGCTTGCAAGAGGAGCAAAAGAATCCATGGGTGGTGGTGGTGGCAAGCATTAAGTGTTTCTTGAGAAAAAATGATTTTTTTTTGATATAAAATTTCAAAACTTTTTGTGTAATTTCTCTCATTTCTTGTTCAAAAAAAAAATCTCATGCCAAATCTCATTACCCTTTCCCTTCGACTCCTCACCTTTGCAATCCTCCTCTACCTACCCTACAAAAATATCAGGAGAGCCTTGAACGTGGATTATGTTGCTCAACCACTCCGTAACTCCAATTGTAAACAACTCGTTGCACCAGGATTAGAAGGTTGTGAATCACTTGCTCATCACGTCCCATCAGACACGGTTTATTTGTCATGTGGTAACATTGAACGTCGTAAAAGATGGTTTCCTTCTGGATTTGCGTTTCATGGAAAAGGTGAAGTTGCAGAAAACGAATCCATCTACATTTTGAACCTCAACACTCAAGCCATTACTAAACTGGACATTTATGGTATTACGGACGAATTCTTTGTTCATGGAATGGATATTTATTCAGTTTCAGATACAAAAGTGAGGGTATTTGTAGTGAATCACGCGTACAGTGGTGAACGTGTCGATATTTTTGAACATGAAGTTAAAAGTACTGCATTGAACCTTGTTGAATCCGTTACAAGTCCATTGTTTAGGTCATTGAATAGTGTTGCAGCTGTTGATCATGTCTCATTTTACGCGTCAAATGATTTTGGTGCAGAGGCAGTATGGAGACGTTACATTGAACCCATTATTCCTACTGGAAAGAGTGATGTCGTGTATTGGAATGGTGAAAAGAAAGAAGCGAGCATTGTGGATACGTTTAATAATGCGAATGGAGTACTTGTCAGTCATGATGGACGCATTTTGTACGTTGCAGAGACTATGGGAAGTAAAATTCATGTTTACAAGCGAATTGAAGGGGGCCAAGTGAGCAAATTGAGACAGATTGATGCTCCATTCCAATTGGATAATTTGTCAATGGATAGTGAAGGGACTGTTTATGGTGCTGGATTCCCCTCTTTGTATCAAGTGTTTGCTTATGCTTTTCACAAGATTGACAAGGCAACGAGTGCATTGGTGAGGTTAAAGTATGACGTGGAACAAGATACGTACGAGCTGGATCAATTCTTTGAGGATGATGGTACGGTCGTGCCTAATTCCACGCACATGGTGGTGGATTTGAAGAGAAAGTGGCTGATTGCAGGTTTGCTCCATGGTCATGCTATTGCCATTTGTCAACTTTGAGATTTATTTTATGCTAATAGACTGGATGCTGCGTTCATGTTATCGTGTTCATATTCAATTTCAAGATGACCACCACGACGGCCCTTTCGTTGTCTCTTGTCTTTCTTGACAGGTGTTTGTTTACCTTTTCTCTTTTTAGTCGACACTGGCTCTTCTTCCTCATCCTGTGAGAATCCATCCGTATCCACTGTATCTGCCATGGATTCAGCGTAATCTGTACCATCGTCATCATAAAAGTCTTCCATTTCATCTTCACTTTCATCAAATACGAATTCACCTTCATCCATAAATTCACTTTCTTCCATCTCTTCATCTTCCATTTCTTGCTCGGATTCATCACTCTCCAACTCAATCTTATCACCTTCCAAAATCTCTTTCCATAACTTTTCATTCACATTCAAAGGTTGGTCACCATACGCCTTGCTCTTGAGACGATCCAACAATTCAGATTCAATGGCCTTTTCCAATTTAGCAGCAGCTTCTGCCTTTCTTTCCCTGGTGGCTTCACGTCGATCAATCTTTTTCTTGATGGGCACGAGTGTTGGTGTGTTCTTTAGTTTGAGTTTGCGCATTTTGATCAAATACTGTGTGATTTTGGTGAGACGTTGCTTGCATTTGTGGGTGGTGAATTCAGGCCAGTACATGAGGTGCTTGTCAATCTGTTCTAATGCTTGTGTGTAATTCTTGGAGAGTTTGATGCGTTCCCACATTTTAGCAGGGGTATGGGCGCGTTCTGCGGTTTTGATGTAAAGGTAAACGACGCCTACAATGAATGAAAAGGTAATAGGAAAAGGATGGATGCCTTCTTGTTCGCGTACAGTCGCGTATCTGCTGCTAGCAAGTGGACAAGATTGACGATTGCACAATCCAGTGACATTGTACTCATTTCGACAAAACTTTTGAGTTTCCATCCTAGGGGGGAAATTAAAGGGATGAAAAATGGCGCGTGCTTGACTTTAAAGGAGCAGAATTGGTTATTGATAACCTGCCAAATCACGTCATCGTGGTTCATTGTGGATGAGGATGAAAGAAAAATGAAAAACGGACAGCGTGACGCTTGCCTCCATGCTTGTGCTGTGACTACTGGCAACCAGGACACAAAGTAGAAACAACATTTCATTAGGTTTCAGTTATTTTGCAGTCATTATTTGAAGGTTCGCTCTTACAATTCACTGATTTTTGCAGGGTTGGTTGGGAATGGGCATGGGAAACCAGGTGGCATTGGGATTGGGCAATCTCCGGGCTCACCTGGACCAGGGGCGGGTGCAGGTGGGAATGGGCATGGGATACCGGGTGGCATGGGGATTGGACAGTCACTTGGAGGTGGTGGGGAAGGTGGAGTAGGCCCAGGTCCAGGTGCAGGTGGGTTAGGGTCAACCATTGGTTCAATCTTGTTGTACAAGATGCGGTTAGGACTAGCAGCATCAATTCCAGTGATCAAACCCTTGGTAGATGAACTGATCAAGTCATCATACAAATCTTGGACCTTGGTGTAAGGCGTACCCTTTTCAATCTTGTCAGCAATGTAAAGAGCAGCAACACCAGCGACGTGAGGAGTGGCCATGGAAGTACCAGAGATGGTGTTGGTAGCACCATCAGCACCCTTCCAGACAGAGGTAATACCGACACCTGGAGCCCAGATTTCAGTACAGGAACCAAAGTTGGAGAAACTGGCCTTCTTGTCACCCTTGTCCAAGGCACCAACAGTGAAAGCGTTCTTGGCACCAGCTGGAGAGTAGTTACAAGCATCCTTGTTGTCGTTACCACCAGCTACGATCACAGCAACACCCTTGGCGTATGCAGCATCAGCAGCATCGTTGAGGGATTGAGTCTTTGGACCACCAAGAGACATGCTCATGACAACTTCCACTTTGTTGGGGTTAGCCTTGTTGGCTACATGTTCCATTCCCCTAACGACATCGGACAATTGACCACTGCCCTGGCCATTGAGTACCTTGACACCAAGAATAGTGACTTCCTTGGCAATACCATAGGTGGCTGAACCAATGGTACCAGCACAGTGAGTACCATGACCATTGCCATCAGGAGCAGTTTCACCGGTCACAAAGGAGGCATCCAAAGTTGCTCTGCCCTTGAAGTCGGATTGCTTGAATTCCACGCCAGTATCAACAACATAGACACGGACACCCTTGGCAGCATGGTCAGGGAAGGTGTAATCTTCACTAGAGTTGTCCTTGCGTTGACTGGTACGAGTCAAGCCCCAAGTGGCCTTGGGCTGTTTTCCATAGGCATGGACCAAGGTATCAAACTCAATGTACTCGATATCGTTACCATACTCTTCAGCAACAGCATGCATAAAGTCATTAGTAAAGACACCAGCGAAACCGTTAAAGAAGGAAGGACGGTAAGAGTACTTGAGGACGTTGGTTTCAGCAAAGTTCTTGCCGAGGATGGAGCGGAACCGGTCTTGAGGGACACCCTTCTTGAGCTTGACGATAAGTGGGTTCTTGGCCAAGCCCTTCTTTGTGGGAAGAGCATTAGATGGGGAGGTTGCGTAGGCTACGAGGAGTGTAGCAAGGATGAGGGAGAACTTCATTATCGTTTTTTTTTCAAGAGTTCGTTAACAAAATAGAGTGAAGAGGGTACAGAGAGAGCAAAAGTCGTTAAGAAAGATCAGAAAGATGATGAGAAAAAAAAGTTTTTGAGTGAACGCGTGGCTTGGTGGGAAAAGTGCTCCAGTTGCCATCCACTCGGTAGCATAGCCAAGACAACCGCGATAACCTTGACCATCGTCCCATCTTGCACGTACACGTTCCAACCTTCCATAAACTTTTTCTTTTCACTTTTTTTCCAAAAACTCTCAATTTTCACGCTCATTTTACGATTCCTAGAAATGCGTTCCTTCATTGCTCTTTCCTCTGCTCTCCTCCTCGCAACCTGCGCCAATGCAGCCATCTTCATCACTGAACCAGTTGCCAGTACCGTCTGGAAAGCAGGTCAAGCCGCAACCATCCGCTGGATCGCAGCAAATGGCACCTCACTCTCCTCCACCCCAATCACTTTTGAATTGCTCCACGGTAACCCAGCTGCTTTCACTCAAGTCAATGCCACTTTAACCACTGTTCCTGAGAATGCAGGTACCGTCAGTATCCATTTGAATCCCAATTTGGCCACTGGTAACCTTTATGCCGTTCGTGCCAATGGCACCACCTACAGTTCCATCTTTACCATCAGCAACGATAACCCAAATGCTGGTAAATCCACTAATGGAACCACACCTGCTCCATCTCCAGCAACTCCAACTTCTGGCACTACTCCTTCTGGTACTGCTAAACCATCTACCTCTCCAAGTGCCAAGAGTGATGCTCACAAGTTTGGTGCCTCTTCTGGTGCCTTGGTCGTTGCCTACGTTGCTGCATGGAACATGTTCTAAAATGGGCTGAATAACAGACGTGGTTACAATCTTCACTCATGCACTATTTTGATGAGGAATCCTCACCCTACTATTGGAAACGGTACACACACATCACAATCACTCCATCATCATCCAATCCCTCTAGATCATCCACCCTTGATTGGTGCGAAGAGAATTACACCACATCATCACTAATTGCAGAATTCTGGAACACATTTTCCAATCTAATCTACATTTCACTCGCACTCTATGGTATCCACAATGCACGCACACAGTCATTCGAACCACGTTTCCAAGTAGCCTACTTGTCCGTCCTCATCATTGGTATCGGATCCTGGTTATTCCACATGACACTTGATTTCACTTCCCAATTAGTCGATGAACTTGGCATGATTTACGCTACCGTCGTCTTCCTCTACATCCTCATCGAATCAGACAAGGTCAACAAGTACGGCCTCATCCTTCCCATCCTGCTCTTTCTGGACGCGTTTTTCATTACCGTTTATTACATGTATTCCAAAAACCCTGTATTCCATCAAGTTATGAATGGGATCAATACAGTTGCTATTGTCATACGTGGAATTTACGTGTTTCATTATGAATTGAAGGTTCAGGATAAGGAAATGGGGTTTTTGGTGAGGGTTGGTTGTGTTTTGTACTTGTTGGGATTTGGTGCTTGGAATTTGGACAATTTGTTTTGTGAGCAGATTAGGTGGATGAGGCAAGAGACTGTTGTGGGTGGATTGATTGGACCATTGTTGCAGTTTCATGGATGGTGGCATGTAGGAACTGGGTTGGGATCTTACTATTTTACTGTATTTTGTCAATTGCTGAGGTTGCATATATTGGAAAAGGAAGATGAGTACGAGTTGGTGTATAGGTTCAAGGTGATTCCAGTGATAAAAAAGGCCAAGCAGGGTAAATTGGTCTAATTCAAAAAGGAGTATTATTCAATCTTGTCGGCACTCACTAATTGCCATTCTTCTTCCATTGGATGTATGGGTGGATGCTGTACACTTTTGATCATCTTGTTGATGCGTGAGAGCATGTTGGAAATGAGTGTCATGTGATGAAGTCGAGTTTCAGGTTCATCAATGGACATTTGTCTACTTGTTGGGAGTTTCAAGGCACTATAAGTGGTCTTGGATCGTACTGGTGGTTTAATTGTGGTGCTGGGGGAATGGATGCTGAGTTTGGTCATGGGTTCCAAAAGGCGATCTACATTAAGCCATCCATCATTGGTTTCATTCAAAGTGTGAGGAATGGCATGTTCTTGCTGTTGCACCATGTTTTGATTCTTCATCTTGCGCAAAGTTACGCATAATCGTGGGAGGTTGCTATCAGAAAGCACGCGTCTCTTCATGACATGTTGACGAGTAACCAGTGATTCTGCTGCTGTTGATTTGTAAGGCATGCAAATGTCCATGGGCACAGGTTCTTCTTGAATGGGACTTTCTGTTAATTCTCTACTGGGTGGATCCATTTCAATCGATTCATCCTCTTCTTCTTCTTCCAATAGACGTTGTTTGCGTTCACGAGGAGGACTTGAATCTCGCTTTGGAAACAGTTTACGAATGAATGCAGGAATGCCAAATGGACTCTTTGTATCCTTGTTGGGAGTAGCATCCACAGACTTGCTCCTTCTTCTAAAGATATCACGTCTACGTGTCTTCTTTTGCATTGGACCTGCAATTGGAGCATACATGTAAGGATTAGGTTGAAGGTAAGGTGGAACCATGACAGGATAACCATTTGCTGCTGCCATTTGTTGTTGTTGTTGATGGTACATGGCCCACTGTTGCTGGTAGAATACGGCAGCCTCACCTTGTGGTGCAGGCATCAACACTTGAATGTAACCAGAAGGCACAGGTGGTGGAAGAATTGGGAAAGCATTCAATGGTGCTTTGGGTGCAATGGCCCGTGGCATGTTGACAGGTGTTGGTTTTGATGATGATGATG
>QZWU01000136.1:0-25608 GCA_004114255.1 Acaulopage tetraceros
GAGAGTATGGAATGGTGGAGACATTGTTTCAAATGCAATCCAAAGAGGAAGAGATAGATGATGTTTATTGTGTGAAATTGATTAATTTTGAAAATATGATGCTGTTGCGTTCTGCACTTCCATGCAGACTATTAGCCCGTGCTACAAAGGTGTGAGTGGCAAAGAGTAATGCTTACCTAAATCCAAGGGAGTGACGCCAGTCTTGTCTTCTGCATAAATCTTGATGGAAGGTTGTGTCAACAATAATTCAACAATCTTGAGCCTTGATTCAGAAACTGCATAATGTAAAGCAGTACGTCCATCGAATCCCTTGACGTTGACATCCAATCCACCTCTCAAGATGATTTCCACACCCTGAGCATCACCCATAACGACACGGTGATGAAGGAGCAAGGTGACCTCCTTCTTTTCCCTATCATTGAAATGAGCACCCGCTTGAACAAGGAGTTCTGTTGCCTTGATTCGCTTAAATTGAACTGCATCAAATAGTGAAGTATGTCCAAATCGATCCAAAATATGAACACTACTGCCATGGAGGAGGAGGTACTCGATTGCCTCATAATGTCCTTCACTGGCTGCAATGTGGAGGGGAGTGCGACCATCGTAATCCACACAATTGAGGGAAAATGAGGCACCAAAGGTAGAAACGAGAGTTTCAAGTGCACTAATATCATTGGTGGATGCTGCATTACAAAGCAAGACTGGATACAATGCCTTTTCAAGGTTACGACGATCTTCATCAGAAATGGAAACTTGATCATCATTGTCTTCGGTTGGAAAGAGCATACTATTGCGCACAGCTGGTGCATCAGGATGTCGACCATTCACTGCAAGCAATGTACGGAGCATGATGTTGTACCTACTTTGACTACTGAATTTCTGAACTGGAGTTGCAGCTGTGAGTTCACCCCGTAAACTCTTGCCCATCAACTTGCGACAATGGGCAGGGCTGTAATTCTTGCCAAGCAGGTAGGAGAGTTTGGTGAGCGCACATTCTGGGGTCATATCACGACCAAACACAACTCCTGCTTCAACCAGAGGTTTGGCTGTAGCGTAGAGGTCCGACACGATGCCCTTTTTACACTGCGTACAATTGACCAAAACGACTCCACGATCACAGGCATCCTTGATCACTTGAAGTACATCCTGACGTCCAGTTGGCATATTCCCTGCACCAAAAGTCTCAATGACAACACCCTTGATAGGAGGTGCAAGAAAAGCCTTCATGGCATTAGCCGTGATGCCCGGAAAGATACGCAGTGCAGCCACATTAGCATCCAGTCGTTTGTGAGCAGCAAATTTAGCAATGGTGCTTGGAAGTAGAATTTCAGGCCAATTCACATTAATACTGACACCAACAGTGACCAAAGGAGGTAAGTTGGGTGAATCAAAGGCATCGAAATCCATTGCAGATATCTTGGAAGACCGGTTTCCACGAAAGAGACGGTTGTTAAAGTACAAACTGACTTCAGGAATGACAAAATGTCCAGCAATAGTCAACGCACCCAATAAATTATCAATACCATCATTCCTTACTTCAGAAATGGGCACTTGAGATCCGGTGATGATGACCGTTTTACCAAGGTTTTCTAGGAGGAAACTAAGGGCACTTGCAGTATAGGCCATGGTGTCGGTCCCATGCAAGACAATAAAGGCATCAAAGAACCTGTAATTGACTTCAATATCCGTTGCAATCTTGACCCAGTCCTCCATGTTCATGTCACTAGAGTCCAAGAGTCGATCGTATTCCATGATAGCATATCGGATGCGTTTGCCATAAAGGGAACTGGGAGTAATGAGCCATTTCATCTTGCGACGGTGTGCTGCAGCAGTTACAGCTTCCATGATGCTGACTTTTTCAGAATTGGGTGGAGTGACGGTTGTAGTGGATGCTTTGGAGCTTGCAACACGTGAGGCTGCGGTTAGAATAGCATGACCTTCTGGATCATGAAATCGGCTCATTTTGGATAGACGGTCTGCAAAGTAATTGTGTTCCTACGTGTACATGTATCACGACACGTAAATAAAGGGGTGTACAGGCGCGTATCCGTGATTGGTAACGTTTTTCATACCAATTGTACCACCTGTATAAATCACGAGGACACGTGACACATCTAAAGGAGGGGATGAGCCATGGTGTGGAGATTGAATAGGTGCCTGGTGCCAACATGTCTTCAGTGTTGTAGTCTAATTGGTACTCCACAACGGTATTCTCAAAAATAGTCGACATTTTTGCAAGATGATGAAGAGATTGGTTACGTAACGACGTCTGAGGTGCCACTGAAAGGTCCTCATAAATATGCGTGCGTCCCCACAGAGAAAAAAAATGTTGACGCCCACACACACGCACACAAAAAAAAATGAGCAGGCACACAAATTTTTTCATCGCTTTCTCACACTATATATGCATCTAGATTGGACAGATTATTCGCACTGTTGGAGTCTGGAAACAGCTCTTCTATCCGTCATGCAGCTGCCAGACAATTAGGTGACTTTGGACGTCATCATCCTGATCAAATCGCCTTTCTAATCAACAAATCCCTTCCATTTCTCAAACACAAGTCATGGGATGCGCGTGTAGCAGCTGGTCAGACCATCAAGTTTACTCTAGAAGCGTATGGAGAGTCCATCAACGTGCTGGTATCTGCTAAACGTACGCTTCTGCCGCTGTCACCTCTTCATGTGTGTGTTTAGATGCTCATCAAGACTATGAAGCCATGTTTAGTTGTCGTGATTTTGACTTGGTATCCGTACTTGAAAATGGCTCACCACTTTTGGCCTCTGGTGGTAAGGAATTTGATGTGGATGTGGAAGGAAAGGATGCCAAGACCAAACTAGCGGCTCAACGGGCATTCATCAAAAAGACATTGGGTATGGAAATGGATTTTATGGAGATGGATTTAGTGAATGAAGAGGATGTCAAGAATGTGGGGAATAAGCGAGAAGCACCATCCAGTACGGAGCAGGATGAATTGGAAGCCAGATTGAAGGATACGACATTGAGTAAACGTGAATTGAATGCATTGAAGCGAAAACTCAAATTACAGGGCAAAGCAAGCAAGTCATTCTCATCAAAGAACAAAAAGCCAAAATTGTCCAATTCAGAGGATGTGCAGGCGATACCTGGTACACAATCTCCCCATTTACCCAACTGATCAATCATAGCACAAGGCACTGCATTGGAGGGTGCGTTGCCTGATCGCATTGTGGAAAACACTATTTACCAAGTGTTGTTGTATGACTTGTTCAATGCAGCATGGGAAGTGCGTCATGGTGCTTGCATTGCTTTACGTGAGATTTTCATTGCATATGGTGACAAGATTGGATGGAATGGTCAACGTGAACTCATCTTGGAGGATGTGTTGGTACATTTGTTTTATTTGTGTTCATTGGACCGATTCAACGATTTCATTTCAGATCAGGTGGTGGCACCTGTGCGTGAAACTGCATCTCAAGCCATTGGTGTGATTGTGAAGCATTTGAACCAGGGTCAAGTATCAAAAGTGTTTGAAATCATTCAAATGATGGTGGTGCAAACTGCTGTGAAATCTGTGTGGCAAGTCAAGCATGCTGGACTTTTGGCCTTGAAGTACTTGATTGCAGCACGTAAAGAACCAAAGGAAGAGTGGATGCATCAGACCATCCAGGCAGTGTTGATTGGATTGAATGACAAGGATGATGATGTGGTGGGTGTTGGTGCCTCCATCCTCTTGCCTGTTGTCGGTGCTTTTGCTACCAGGATTCCTGACCCATGTTGTCAAGTACTGCAAGCACTCTGGAACATTATTTTCACACTCCAGGATGATTTGGCTGCCTCCACCACCCACATCATTGATCTGTTGAGCAAATTCCTTACACTTCCCAACGCATCTACTCTTTTCAACAAGGCATTTGAACAAGGATTCTCCATGGAGACAGCACTCATCTCCCTCTATCCACTCTTTAGACATCCTATTACCTCTGTGCGTGAAACAGTACTTACATTACTGGAAGCACTGGCAAATTTCCAATCCACCATGGCTTGGATGCAAGTGGATTTGTTACACATGCTCTTTCAAAACATTTTACTTGAAGAAAATCCAACCATCCTCAACAAGAGTGTTCATCTTTTTGACAAGTTTGTTCAACAAGGTGGATCAGATGTCACTACCATGCTGGCACCTTACATCAACGACTGGCACACCCTCATCACAGCACCCATTGGTCAGCCCATGGATACATCCTTGATGATGCATCCAAAGTCAAAACGATCCTCTGAAGGTGGTGCAGCATGGCATAACTTGGATCTCTTGATGCTCAAACAAGATTTGGGAGTGTTGTCAATGGATGTGGTATTGGCCTGCAGGTACAAATCAGCTCAGGTGCTTGGTCGTTCACTGCGATCCTGGTCCACTCAAGCCCTTTATGAGATAATTCTTGCACTTATTGACAAGAGTGTTTATGCTAGATCCTCTTTTAGTTTGGAAATGCAGAGTGTTATGTTGATGGAATGGGCTTACAACAACACTTCCATTGAGCATCAATTGAAGAGTATTGTGGCTGATCGTTTGCATGAAAAGATGTTGCAAGAACATCCAGTATTTGTTCAAAACGTACACATGTTGGAACAAGCAAGGATAAGTTGGTTGAATTTGGCTAAATTGTACAGTCACTTTGGTGTGCAAGATTCTTCATTGACCCAGGTTCCCCAAGTGGACATTTGGTTGACTGCAGGTGCTTTTACCTTTGACTATGTGTGCCAGTTGCAAGACAAGGTGATGGATACACTCTTTTCCAAATTGAATGCAAAGCAACGCAAGGATTCAGAAATGATCAATTGCCGTGAACAATTTCAATCCAAAGTCATTGCCTTGAAGCAGAGTGTAAAGGATACATGGCGCACATCCAGTGGAATGTTGGCCAGTGCTCTCGTTATCATTGGCATCCTTCCCACAAAGATGAATGTGTTGATTCGGTCACTGGTGGATAGTGTCAAATCGGAAAAGGTTACGCTTTATCAAGATCAAGCTGCAAGGGCCATCTCGACGCTTGTTCACCACTTATCCTCTGATCCCAATGAAGCATCCAAAGTGGAAAAGATGCTCATGAATACCCTTGCAGCATTGGAGGATTATGTGGTTGCAGTGGAAAGTGCTCATACTGCTCAAAAGACTGGTATTCTTGTCTCAATCCCTCCTAGTGATCCAATATTTGAACGTGGTTGCATGCAAGTTGTACACAACATTTCTCAATTGTTTGGTGGTGACTTGTTGACTAGCCTTACTCTCCTTCAAGACATGCTTCAACCACTCTTGCAACCTCCTTCATCATCACAAGATGAGGATGATGATATTGCCTTGCTATTGAGCATCCAACTAGCCACTTCGCTCATTCCTCATGTCCATCCATCCCTTCATCCAACTTTTCTCGTCATTGCGGCAAACCTAAAGACATTATGCCTTGCAGATCTCGCAACTGTCCGTCAACTCGCTTCTCAAGCCCTTGCCACCTTCTCCACCATCCTTGGCCATCCAATCATGAATCTCTTACTTGAATTGATTCCTCATCTCAAAGATGTACAGATTGAACACCGTCAAGGAGTTGTGCAAGTCATTTCCACCACCATCAACCGTTTACAAGACAGCATTCTCCCTTACATTTCCTTCTTTATTGTTCCCATGCTGGGTGCCATGAGTGATCAGGACCCAGATACTCGCAATGTAGCCACTAGTTGTTTTGCTTCCCTTGTTCAACTCATGCCATTGGAAACAAGTGCCTCGCATACAGTCGATTTCACCCCTCAGCAAATTCAACAGCGTGAAAAGGAACGCGGTTTTATTGCTCAATTGAATGGTACCACTCCCTTGGACATTGTTCAAATCCCTTCAACCGTCAAGGCAGAGTTGCGCTCTTATCAAAAGGACGGTGTCAATTGGTTGGGTTTCCTACACAAGTACAGTTTGCATGGTGTCTTGTCGGATGATATGGGTCTTGGTAAAACTCTTCAGTGCATTTGCATCCTCGCCTATGATCGTGAGCAACGTACCCTCAACCAACAACCACACCTTCCTTCCCTCGTCATTTGCCCACCTACCCTCACTGGTCATTGGGCTGATGAAATCCAGACTTATTGTAACTCTTTAAAGGCAGTGCAGTACATGGGCAACCCAATCTCACGTCAAAAGATTCTCAAAAAGCTAAAACAGTATGATGTTGTGATTGCCTCCTATGAAATCATTCGCAATGACATTGACAATTTGGTGAAACGCCACTGGAATTACTGTATTTTGGATGAAGGTCATTACATTCGCAATCCAAAGGCCAAAATCACCACTTGCATCAAACGCCTTCAATCCAACCATCGCCTTATCCTCTCTGGCACGCCCATTCAAAACAATGTGACTGAATTATGGTCCTTGTTTGACTTTTTAATGCCTGGATTCCTTGGCACAGAACAACACTTTGATGAAACCGTTGGTAAAGCCATTCTTGCCAGTAGAGATGCAAAAAGTGGATCCAAAGAACACAAAGCAGGTCATGATGCCCTTGAGAAACTCCATAGACAAGTGCTTCCTTTCATGCTACGTCGTCTTAAAGAAGATGTGCTCAAAGACCTCCCACCTAAAATCATTCAAGATTACTTTTGTGAGCCAAGCCACCTTCAAAAGAAGCTGTATGAACACTTTGTGGAACGTCAAGCGCATCTCAAAGACCTTGCTGCCACTGCCACCACCAACCATGAAGAAGAAGGTAAAGTCACTCACGTCTTTCAGGCATTGCAATACCTCCGTCGCTTGTGCTCTCATCCACGCCTTGCTATCACCAACTCCCATCCACTCTATTCCTCTGTTCAATCCGATGTGGAATCCACTGAATTACATCATGCACCTAAACTCATTGCACTTCGTGACATCCTCCATGACTGCGGCATTGGCCTCACCACCTCCAGTAACGATGATCTTTTCACAGCCACATCCTCCTCACATCGCATCCTCATCTTTTGTCAATTGAAATCCATGTTGGACATTATCGAATTCGACCTTCTCAAACATATGCACAACATCAGTTACCTTCGCTTGGATGGCTCATTAGACACTTCCAATCGATTCAATATTGTCAAAAAGTTCAATAATGACCCCAGTGTGGATATTCTCCTCCTCACCACATCAGTAGGAGGTCTTGGTCTCAACCTGACAGGTGCAGACACTGTCATTTTTGTTGAGCATGATTGGAATCCCATGAAAGACCTGCAAGCCATGGATCGTGCTCATCGCCTTGGTCAAAGAAAAGTAGTCAATGTGTATCGTCTCATCACTCGTGGTACAATTGAAGAAAAGATCATGTCGTTACAAAAGTTCAAATTGAATGTAGCTCACACTGTCGTTACTCAACAAAATTCATCCCTTCAATCCATGAACACCAATGAACTATTGGATTTGTTTACACTCAAAGCACCTGCTAATGAAGAACCCAGGCCAGAACCTACGAGTGGATTGGACCCTAAAATGGCTGCATTGGTGGATAACTTGCAGGAACTTTGGGATGAAAAGGAGTACACAAATGAATTCAACATGGATCAATTCATGCAAGATTTGTAGTGTATTTAATAGTAGTATAAAAAGTGTAAGGTGCTCTAGTACATGTCATTCAATCCAATTCACTGAAAACCACGCAGCGAGAGCCCACTTGTTCTTGATTGTAACAAACGTAGAAATAGGCACATCCTCCTACCACTGAAAAGGTTGTTACGACCACAACTTTTGTGTTGGAACTTGACCCATCCACAGATTCATCACTCTATCGCCCTATTATGGGATCAATGCTCTTTTGAATGTGCTGCCATTTCATGTTTAGCAGCTTCCCTCATCAACTGATACAATTTATCCTCTTGTTTACGATGATGTTCATGTCCAAACCGTCCATGAACTAGATTATTGAACCAATTGGCTTGATTGAAATACTGTTGGAGAGAATCGCAAAGTAAAAAGATACCAAATGAATACAGCCAGATTTGAAGGACAAGTAGCCATGAGAGTGATGTGGGAAGGAACCATCCAAATATGGTAAAGAGTGAAGCAACGATATCGACCAAGAGGACAGCAAGTACCAATTGCCAACTTGGTAAATGTTCATAAAAGGAGCCATGGGTACGTGTACTGAATACCACCCAACTTTGTGTTAGGATGATTTCAAGAAATGTGACTGGAATGGTGAGATCTTGCAAGAGTGGCTGAGTTAGTGTTGCAATATGAATGAGATAAGTACCAAATGTGAGAACAAGTGCAAGGACAATTGCAACTCCAAACAATCTAGACATGTTCCATTGAACCGGTTGTTGTGCGTAGATCGCCTTGTCATACGCAATGGTCAGTACAGTCATATCTGAAAAGATGGCACAAAAGATGACGAGGGTGGACGGGAGTGTCTTGTTGAATATGATGAGTGAAGTGGTGAGGTAAATGAGGAGATGGACACTGAGTGCAACACGGTACTGAAGGAATCCTTGGATACGATGAAAGATTTTGCGACTGGTAATGATGGCATCAATGATCACGCCGAGACCAGAAGAAAGAAAGACAATGTCACTGGCCGCACGTGCTGCATCTGTCGCTCCTTTGACGGCCATACCAACATTAGCTTTCTTGAGGGATGGAGCATCATTCACACCATCCCCTGTCATGGCAACCACATGACCACGTCTCTGTAAAAAGTCTACCACTTGGTATTTGTGTTCAGGAAAGACTTGAGCGAATCCATCGGCACCTTCAACAAAATCAAACAATTGGCTGCCTTTGATGTCATCTGAAACGGATGAGGAATCCAATCCAAGTTGCTTTGGGTCATAAATGTTGGTTCCAAGGCCAAGTTGTCGAGCAGTTTCCTTTGAAATGGCCAAGTGGTCACCTGTCAACATTTTGATACGAAGTCCGAGTTGAGTTGCTTTTTTAATGGTTTCTTTGGTATCTTGTCGTGGAGGATCGTACATGGGAAGGATGCCAAGTAATCTCCATGGACCTAAACCTGTCTTTTGAGCAACTCCAAGTGATCGGAAGCCTTGTTTAGCGAGTGTATGAACAGTTTCTTTCCACAAGTCAGAGTCTTGTTGGTTGATTTGACCATCTTTTTCCACCATCAATCGAATGGAGAGTGGATCACCCTTTGCACAAGTCATTTCAGGTATTTCAAGACATTTGACACGGGTGATGAGCATCTTGGACACTGGATCAAATGGTTGAAATTCGACTACTTTGTAAGCAGTAACTTGCTGAAAGGTGTTGAAATGCAAGGCACGGACATAGCGAATGACCGCCATATCCACGGGTTCCCTTCCTCTGCGAGATGGCGGGCATGCCAACAATGCAGCCATCATCAACTCTTCCATTTTGACGTCAGGTTGTACTCTGGGTCTCTTGACAGTGAGTTTGTTTCGAGTGATGGTACCTGTCTTGTCGGTGCATAGAATGTCAACACCAGCAAGGCATTCAATAGCAGGCAACCTGGATACAATGGCCTTTTTCCTTGCAAGTGTGTGAGCACCAACTGCCATGGTAATAGCAACAACCGTCTTGGTCTGTGCAATGTAATTGGCCAGCATGAAGAAGCCAAGAAAGTGGCGATGATTGAGAGTTTCACCACGAAAGATTCCAGTCACCAACACAATAAAGAGTGCAATGAGCGTTGCTCGTGTCATGAAGCCTGCCATTTGTTTGAGAATACCTGCAAGCCTACTGGTTGGTTCTATGGATGCCATTAGTTTAGCAGCTCGTCCAATAAACGTTTGATCACCAGTATCCACAACAATTGCACGGGTGAATCCACGTTTCACAATAGACACTACCAAAAAATTAAACTGTAACATGTCTGGAAACGTACTGTAAAACAAGTCATCACCAGCGGATTTGCGAACTGCCTTGGACTCTCCCGTAATAAAAGACTGGTCAATCTGCACCACAACTTGTTCTTCATCCAACATTCTAGCATCAGCAGGCACAATATCACCTGCATCCAATAGGATAATGTCACCAGGCACCAATTCACATGCATCTACAGTCTCCTCCATCCCATCCCTCATCACCAACGCTTTAAGCGACAGGCTCTGCTTCAATTCAGAAATCACAATGCTCGATTTGTACTCTTGCACAAACCCAATCAACGCACTGGACAACAACAACCACACAATCAGACCAAATGACAAATAATCCTGAAATGCAAGTGCCAAAACAGCCGCTAATTCAATCAACCATTGTACAGGTCCATTAAAAGTCATGAGGAAATTCTTCCATCGATTCTTACGTTCCTGAGTCAACACATTTTTACCATACCGTCTCTGTCTGGCCTTGACTTGACGTACAGTGAGTCCAGTATCAGCATCCACCTTTCTCAGGTCTTCGAGCATGCTTTGAGTCTGTTCGTGTTCTTTACGCTTTCTAATCTCTTCAAGGAGACTTTCTTCTTCATCCAGGGACTCGATATCTGTTTCATCAAATTCCCATTCATTGTTGAGGTGGCGTTCAGAGGGTGCACGGGATATTGCACGGGATGTGGCAGGAGATGAACGATGAGATCGGATTCCACGGAGATTATCGAGACGGATCCGTTCCAAGGGGGAGATGCCGTGGATGGTAAAGGCATTAAGTTCACTGTGATCTTCTGTATCTGATGCTGGATGGACGGGGTAAATTAAACGCTGGGCACGCCAATCTTCTAATGTGTTTGATCGACCTTTGGAATTCATGAGGAGAATTTTTTTTTGAGAGGGAATCGAAATCTGTTGGAATGGATCGAAAAGGGTTTATCACTGGGGAGGGAGTTGACTGTTTCAGGGTGAGATGCTTGCTTGGGTCCTTGACTACTGCTGATAGTGTCCAGGTTGGATGGCTATGTACAAGGCTTTAAAAGTAAATCTTCCATTCGTGCAGTGAGTCATCATCATGGACTGAAAGGAATCTAGCCCTTCCCTTATCAAGAGCAGTGAGGTTGATTGGACGTTTCTTTTGATGGATTAATTCCATTTGGGGCAGTTCCACAGAACAAGAATAATTTATCCATGTACTACTCACTTTTTGCTGGTAAAGAATCGACGAAAGCGCTTCAAAGTAGGATGCTTATCCTTGTCCGCAGAGAGAGATGGTGGTGGCATTTTACTAGGGTTAATATCTTGTACTGTAGCTGCTTTGAAACTTGGTTCAGGTGCTGAGAATTCAACGAGGTTAATCAATGGCTGTAGCTTCCTGGTGCAGTCATTCATCTGCTCATATGAAATGTTCTTCAATTGCTGTAGTGTGAGGCGCTGTTCAGGATTCTTGGCCACCATTCCTGAGATGACTTTTCTAGCGACTGGGCTGTTGATTGCATCCAAGTTGAAAGGTTGGTCAGAGAGAAGGAAGGCTCGCTTCTGTTCATCAGTGGGGTGTTTTGGTAGTCTTGGCCACAATTGGTGATCCTCCATGGCTAGCCACATCATGGTGCGTCCCACTGCATACATGTCCATGGCATATTTGGCCATAGTCGAAGGTTGGAGTGCTTCGGGTGCGCAGTAATCAAGGGAGCCAAGTGTAATTTGTTCACCATAACGGCATGCACCTTCAAAATCAATCGCTTTCCATGCTAGCATACCGTCCGCATCTTCAAATGAAACCAAGTTGGAAGGCTTAAGGTCACAGTGCACAATCTTGCAGTCTTTTAGGGCCTGGAGAATTTCAACAAGTGAATCAAGTAAGATCCAGAGCTTGGTGCCCTTGAAAGGAGGACTTCCTTCATACATGACCTGCATAGAAGGACCGCCCAACTCGAATGCAATGTATGGCCACGATAGTCTTGCTGTGTCCTTTTGTGCGAAAAGTAAAGAAGTAAGAATAGCAGTGACTATCCATGCTGACTGAATCGTTTGGAGCAAATCGCATTCAGTGTGAAATGCACGATTTTGGTAGTAGATTTTGAGAGCCACAGCTTTACCAGTTGGAAGGTAATCGGCTCTCCAAATTGCTGAGCGCTCATTTTCATGCATACTCTCCAAGAGACGATAAGTGAAATTGAGCACTTGTCCACTTTGTAAACCTGCTGGCGTGGATGGCATCACTTGTGCTTCTGATGAACCCACTGTCCATTCATGCATTGAACCATCATCATGGAGTGAGAGCAGCCTGTTTGAGCACCTTTTAAATGGTAAAAGTGCGAGGATGCTTGGAAAGGCTTGGAGTTCAGATTGGCTCCACTTGTTGGCCTTGAAATTATAAATATTGAATTGTTCTACAAGTATCAATTTGCAAAAAATAAAACTCACTGTCAATCTGGCCAACAAGCAACTTAGCGTGTTCGCCTAATAGAGTAACACGCAGCAGATTACTATCAATTCCACCATTAAAGGACACTTGCCAAACAAATTCCCTTGCAATCACATCCCAAATAGAAAATCGCTCGTCAACGTCGTCCCTAAAGACTAAATAGCGTCCACCATACAGAATTGAAACAACCTTTTCCCAACCTCCTGCATTTGTTTTCCAATCTTGAACCCAAACCAATTTCAATTCAGCAAAGTACTCGAGATTGAATAGCCAAATCTCTAGAAATGTCTTTTGGTTGATAACCGCAGCAACTGTGCCATCTTCAAGCAAGTAAAGATGTTGCACAGTTGCATCTTCAGGCAGCATGAATTCCTGGCTCAATAATCGTCCACTTTGACTCTACCTGCATGAGCAATCAACACAAATACATACAAACACTTGCAAGGACCACAGATTGCCATTTGCACAAAGTGCTGCCAACACTTGCTTACCACTTGGAAGCCACACCGCCCTCTCAAATCTGACAAAATCCTCCATCAATTGTCCATCATCAACCAAACAACGCAAGTGCTTACCACTGCTTCCATTCCAAAGGAAAAGGCCATATTCTCGCATGATAACAAGTGTATCGTGCTTGAATGGATGCCAGCATACTGTGGCGTAGCCATCCATTGTATAAGTTGCTACGGTTTCCCACGTCTATGCACAAAATTAAAAGGAATCTAGTCGGAAGAGCGTGCATCTACGTGAACCACAATAAAGTAAAACTGATTTGCATAAGTTTGGTATAGGATGGAAAGGAGTTGATCGTCAAACGAGAGAGATGCTATAACATGACGAATTGATCCAAACGGGAGAATAATGTTTGATCTGCGATTGTGAATTAATTCCATAAACCGAGTGACTGCCCCAATGATGTATAGTGTTCGTATTCAGTTATTAAGCAGTTCTACGAACCAGAATAAGATTTTACTAGAGCGTTGCTCACTAACTGCTGGTAAAGAATCGAGTGAAGCGTCCAAGAGGGAGATTGTTGATCTTTTGTGATGATGATGGCTCACTAGCTTGTAGGAGTTCAGTGCAGTCGTCCATGTAGAAATATGGGAGATTCTTCAACTGTTGCAAGGTTAGACGATGCTCAGGATCTTTTGTAACCATTCTTGAGATGATTCCCTTTGCGATTGGGCAACCAATAGCATCCAGGTTAAACTGTTGATTGGATAGGAGGAACTTTTGCTTTTGCTTATCCATAGGGCTCTTTGACAAATCTGGCCACAACTGATGGTTATCTGATGACAGCCACATCATGATACGACCCATAGAGAACATGTCCATAGCGCAAGTGGCACTGCCAATTGGTTGAAGTGCTTCAGGAGCAATGTAGTCAAGGGAATCAGGTTCGAATTTGTCACCAGGACGACAGGCAACCTCAAAGTCAATCACCTTCCAAACAAGTGTGCCACGAGCACTTTCAAATAAGACTAGGTTGGATGGCTTGAAGTCACAATGGACAATTCCATGGTCTTGCAATGCCTGGAGAATCCGCATCAGAGACTTGAGCAAGATGCGCAACCCAGTGCCTTTAAAGGGAAGACTATGTTCAAACATGTCTTGCATAGAAGGACCACCCAACTCAAATGCAGTATAACGCCAAGGTACATTCGATTCATTGAACAACCTGCCAAAAGACTCGATAAAAGTGACCATCCATGGCGACTGTTTACGCTGAAGAAGTTCACATTCTCTGCCAAATGCATGCTCGTTGTGGTAAAACTTGAGGGCCACTACTTTGCCAGTTGGAAAATACTCTGCACTCCAAATGGTTGAACGTTCACTGATGTGGATTCGTTCCAAGAGGCGACAAGTGGAATCGAGAGTTTGACCACTGTACAGGTTTGTAGGCATGGATGGCCACATTTGCACTTCCGACGAACCCACAGTCCACTCGTGCACTGAGCCATCGACATGGATGGTTAGTAACCCCTTTTGAAACTGCAATAGCCCACAAATGTTTGGAAATGCCCTGAGATTGAATTTACTAGATGTTTTGGTCTTGAAATTGTACATTATCAAATAGCCTACACATGTTATAAGCTAGCTGATAAGCTTACTGTCATTCCAATCAACAATCAGCTCATTGTGCTCACCCAGTAGGACAAGATGCGTTAAATTACCCGCAAATCCATTGCGAATGTATTCTTGCCACACGTATTGCCGTGCAATCACATCATAAACTGAGCACTGATCACCAAAATTGTTCTTAAAGACCATATAACGACTACCGAATAACTTTGAACTAGATTCATCGCGACGTGAAAAGTTTGAGTTTAGCTCTCTACCTTGGATCCAAATCAATTGTAAAACGCCAAAGTGCTCAAAACTCAATACCCAAACCTGTAGATCCGACCCTTGACTGACAATTGCAGTTACTGTGCCATCCTCAAATATACAGAGTTGCTTGACAGTTGCAAATCCAGGCAACTCAATCACATTGCTCAATGGTCTCCCGTTTTGACTCTATTTGCATGAGTAGGCAGTCAACATAAGAACATACAAACACTTGCAAGAACCACTGATCCCTGAATATAGAGACTGCAGTGAGCACTTTCTTGCCACAAGGGAACCAAGCAGCCTTTTGAAAGTTGGAAGAACTGCTTGTCAATTGATTCTTGTCAATTAAACAGCGCAAATGTCCATCACCGTCAATGTTCCAAAGGAAAACTCCGCGGTCTTGAAAAGCAATGAGGGCTTGGTGTTTGTATGGATGCCAACAGATTTCAGCGTGCCAGTCTGCTGGATAAGTTACCACGACTTCCCAGGTCTACAATTTGCTTTAAAGGAAATTAAATTGAGAGTGGTACATTGGTGCGAATCACGCTAAAGTAATGCTGATTCGCAGCAGTTTGGTACAGGATGGAAATGAGCTGATTGTCGTGTGAGAGGGATGCAGTGCCCAAATGAATTGATTCAAAGGGGAAAACAATCTTTCCTTTACGAATGTGAATTAGCTCCATAATCTGTGACTGCTTACTGAGATAAAATTCCCATCCTAACCTCTCTGTTTAGAGTCGGTATCAAAGTACCAGGAATCACTAGAAAAGCAAGGCCCATATCTATAGTTACACTCATAGCAAATCGATCTTTATCACTTTCCCAGTATAAATTCAAGAGGAGATCAAACTGTTTGCTAAACTTGTTCCTAGTGACATGTCAGCCATTATTCCATTGAACCTACCTGTTGAAATCCTCACAAAACTTGCTCCATTATTTGAATCCAGTTGTTTAAGAATAATGTGGATGTCGGAACCCTTGACCATCTTTTCGAGTGGTTACTTGCATCAAAAGAAGAGGAACCTTTGCTCATCTGTAGCCCCAACCACATTCAATGACTCTCTAGCATCAGCCTTGTCATGATTCAATCGTCCACTCATGTGACGGAATCCAAACAAAATAGCGAGGAGTTGGCCATCAAATGAGAAGGATGCTTTGTAATTTTCTTGGCCGCTGCTCAGATCGCCTTCAATGTTTCCTGTGCGTTGGTGGATCAAATCCATCCTGTGAAAATCTGCTTAAAAACAAGAATTTTTACAAGTTTTTACTCACTCAATTGAAACTTGAACAAGGTATTGATTCAAGTAAGAGCGTAACCTTTCAAACCTTTCCAAAGTAAAACGCTCACTGGGATCCTTGGCAATCATCCCCAACATGACTTCACTAAATAGTGAGTCAACGTGATTCGGTTTGAATAGTCTATCCGATAGAAGAAAGTTGCGCTTCAGTTCATCAGATGGGTTAATTGGCAGGCTAGGCCACATGTTACGTTTGTCAGATACCAGCCACATCATGATTCGTCCCATCGAATAAATGTCCATTGCATATGTAGCAGCTACAGTAGGGGATTGAAGTCTTTCAGGTGCGCAATAGTCAAGAGTACCACATCTAGCTTGCTCACCAACTCTACAAGCCTTATCAAAGCCAACTGCTTTCCACAAAAGTGTGCCATTGACATCCTGAAAAAGTACAACTTTGGTGGGTTTGAGGTCACAGTGCACTATCCCATGACTCTGCAGTGCTCGGAGAATGTCAAAAAGTGCCCTCGGAAGAATGTAGAGTTCATCGTATAAAGTTAAAGGGCCTTTGCTGTACTGGTCCTGCATGGAGGGACCACCCAATTCAAAAACAAGCTTGGGCCAATGCAAACTTGGATCGCAGTTTACACTGTCAAAGGAGGCCAGCAGAGCAGCTATTCTTGGTGATTTGACCCCAGTGAGCAATCGGACTTCACTTTCAAAGGCACTGTGGTCACGGTAAAACATAAGGGCGACCATTTGATCAGTTGAATGATTCCGTGCCTTCCAGATGATCGACTGTTCATTTGAATGCAGGAGTTTTTTGACTTGATAGGCTAAGGAAAACAGGTGTACAGACTCCATATCTGCAGAAATAAATGGTCTTATGTCTGGTTCTGCTGGCTGAACTGTCCACTCGCATATTTCACCATTAACATGAACAGACAGAAATTGCAGTGGGCTCCTTGGTAAGGGAGTGAGTAGGCAAACTTTAGAATAGCTGCCAATGCTGCATTCTTGCATTTCATGGGTTTCAAGGTTCCATGCAATGAGCCCACCTACACATTTTACATAAAACAATTGGCATTGAAGGTACCATGATTCCACGCAACCAACAACTCTCCACGTTCACCAATGAGAAGGATTCGTTTAGAACTAAACCAAAGATGAGGTTCAAAGTGCCGTTTCCAAATCACTTTTTGTTCAATGGTATCCCAAACGTACAGAGTGTTGATAGAGGTATTGATAAAGACCAAATAGCGCTTGCTGAAGAACTCAGAGATTTTGGTATCTTTTAAAAAGTCCCCATAATTTACCATCCATTCCAGTTGTAAATTGTTATAGTGCTCCAGAGTGAATCTCCAGATTTGCAGGCCTGATAAGTGCTTCATCACTACAACCACGGTTCTCTCATCCACCACACAAAGGCACTCAACAGTTAGTGCGTTATGCAACATGATATTCCCTGAGAAGGGTCGTCCATTCTTTTGGAGCACGCACAAGCACCAATCTGCACCATGAACATTTCGTAATCGTGAAGCAACCACCAATTGCTTGCCATTTGGAAACCATGCCAACATTTTAACACAACTGAATGCTCTATTTGAGCTAATCTTGTTGATGCTTCCACCCAGATTCCTTGGAGTCCATTGCAGTACACCACTTTTATTGCCAGAAAGGCGGAATTCTTGCTTGTTTGGATGCCAGCTCAATTCACCGTACAAATCACAAGAATAGATAGCCATTTGCTTCCACGTCTAAATTTTGGGTTAGATGGCAAAAATGTGGTTGTGCTTTTGTACAAAAGATGCTACAAAACTGCTGACGTATTGCGTTGCTTTGAGCGCTTGTGAGGAATAAATGGTCAAAGCTTTCCTTTGAGTCATTCTTGTGGATAATGGAGAGGAATGATCCATCGCAAGAGAAGGATGCAGTTATGAACCGTGTGGCACCTTGATTCGAAACAATTTGTCCTTTTTGATTGTTGATTAATTCCATGAGAAATTTTGGCAGTCACTTTTGTCAGGTTTGACTTGGATGTTACAATGAAGCAAGAGTGAACGAGCTTGGCTCAATGTGAGGAAACTGCAGTTCAAGAGACAAGAATTTACTTTGGTTTAGTCTTCTTAAACTTGAAAAGGCGCGTAATACTTTTGATAGAGAAGGAGTTGGTCTGCTGCTCAGTGGGAGAAGGGAAATAGCTTGTAAATTCAGAGGGTAACTGCGGGTTATACATAGCAAATGGACGTGATTTGGAGCTCGATACACGTACTAAGGGCTCTTGAGAGTCAATTGATGGCTGGAGCTTTTGGGTGTAGTCATTCAAGTGATAGTAACTAAGTCTCTTCAACTTTTTCAGTGTGAGTCGTTGAACTGGGGTTTTAAAAACCATACTTGCAATTGCCTCCCTTGCTGCTGGACTGCTGATGGCATCCAAGTTAAAGGGTTCATCAGAGAGGAGGAAGGCGCGCTTTTGCTCATCAGAGGGATCATCTGGCAGTCCAGGCCATAACAGGTGATCCTTTGATGCTAACCACATCATGATACGGCCCATGGAGTACATGTCCATGACATAGATAGCAGGCACGTGCGAAGATTTAAGTGCTTCTGGTGCAAGGTAGTCAAGAGTACTAATCTTGACTTTTTCACCATGGCGACAGGCTCCCTCGAAATCAATCACTTTCCACAAAAGCATCCCATTGGCATCTTTAAATGAGACCAAGTTGGATGGTTTGAGGTCACAGTGCACAATCTTGTAGTCTTGTAGTGCTTGGAGAATTTCCATGAGTGAATCCAGAAAGATGCGTAACTTGATGCCTTTGAAGGGAGAAGTATCCATATACATCTCTTGCATTGATGGACCACCCAATTCAAATACAATGTATGGCCACGGTGGGCTCGATTCATTGAATAACCTACCAAAAGACGCAATAAAAGAGACAATCCATGGTGACTGTTTGCTTTGAAGGAATTCACGTTCCCTGATGAATGTACGCTCGTTGTGGTAAAACTTGAGGGCCACTTCTCCACCTGTTGGAAAGTAACCTGCCTTCCAAATGGCTGAACGCTTATTGGTATGTATCAGTTCCAAGAGGCGACACGAGTAGTTGAGTGTTTGCGCACATTTCAATTCTGCTGATATGGAGGGCCATGTTTGCAATTTTAGTAAACCTACAGTCCACTCATGCACTGAACCATCAAAATGGAGTGTGAGTAGCCCGTCTAGATTCTTTCGGAATAGTAAAAGTCCACGAATGTCTGGAAATTGTCCAGAGTTGAATCTACTAGTCTTTTTGGTAATGAAATTATAAATCACGAATTGTCCTACAAGTATCAAGAGGAGGGGATTTAAGCTTACCAACGCCCCAGCTAACAAACAGCTCAGCTTGTTCACCTAGCAGAGTAAAACTTTGCAAACCACTGTTGGTTCCAATTCTAATTGAGCCTTCCCAAACAAACTCACATGCAATCACATCATACACAGAAACTGGACCGTTAAAGTCGTCCCTAAGAGCCATGTAGCGTCCATCAAACAACTTTGAAACGGACATTCGTTGTTCAGAATTCCTCAAATTCGTTTCTGTGCCCTGGATCCAAATCAATTCTAATTCATTGAAGTACTCTAATTTGAATACCCAAATCTCTGCAAACACCCCTTTCACGATGACCGCAGTCACTGTACCATCCTCAAGTAAGTATAGATGCTCAACAATTGCCCTTTCAGGTAGAATATATCCCTGGTTCAATGGTCGTCCACTTTGACTCTATCTGCATGAATAATCGACACGTTAGCATACAAACACTTGCAAACACCATTGGTCATTGGCTGTAGAGATTGCAGTTAACATCTGCTTGCCACTAGGAAGCCACATAACCTTGCCAAAGCTGACAGAATTGTCTGACAATCGATTCTTATCAACCAAACAGTGTAAATGTTCACCAAAGGTTTTGCGCCAAAGAAAAATCCCGTGATCTTGAAAAACAATAAGCATCTCATGCTCAAAGGGATGCCAAAACAATGTGGCATGTCCATCAATCTTGTAAGTTACAATAGTTTCCCACGTCTAGGTACAAGTTAGATGGAATCTGGACAGAAAAGTGTACTTTAGTGCGAATCACGCTAAAGCATTGCTTTCCTGCGCCATTTTGATAAGAAATAGAAAGAAATCGATCGTCAAATGAGAGAGATTCATCATTAATAACCTGAAATTCAAAAGGGACGTCAATCTTTCCTCTGCGTTTGTGAATCAATTCCATAAAGTTTGTGACTGCTCTGATAGTAAAACTTCCAGCCAATGCAAGTATTCTTAGTTAATGCTAGAGTGCGTGACATCAACAAATGTCGTTTAGAGTCACAACAAATCGCTCTTTATAAACTGCACAATTCCACGCAAGATTTCTCACACAACAGGGTAAATTTAAGCACTGCGCATATCTCCAGTGACATGCCACCAAATAGCCATCACAATACCACTTAACCTACCCATTGGAATGCGCAAAGCATTCATGTTGCAGTCCAAATCACACCTCTGGAGCATATATCAAACAAATTTCTTGCGTCGTATTGACGTGCCATGCCTTGCATCAAACTCCTTCTCTTTACGCTGATCATGCAACCTTTTAACACGCGGGTCAATGACCACATAGTCATCAAGGTTATCCCTACGCTTCATGAGATCCTTGCCTTTGGTATCCTTTTCAAAATGGAGGACAGTGTCCATCCAACCAGAATCATCACTGTCATCCTCCTCCTCGGCTGGTGCTGTTTGTTGACAGGATTCACAATTAACCACAGAATGCACTGCACAGCGTATTTCCGTGACTGATTCAGTCGATGGTTTGGAGGGTTCTGTTGCCCACAACATGGACCTCATACCTTGCATTTTAGCAAACAAGTCTTGTTCATCTTTTCTTTGCTTTCCTCTTTTGAGTGCAGGAACACGTTTGGAGGTGGAGGATTGTGCCAGTTCCATCAGTGCCTGTTGTGCTTGAGTTTTTTGATCAACTGTGGTGGCTTGTACTGGGGATGACTCCTGGACTGCAACAACTGATGGCTTGTTGGGCAATACTTGGGGCACTTCTCGTGCCATTTCTTGCTGCAATCGCTTGGCCTTGTCCAGCATGTCCTTTTCAAATTGTTTGGACTCGGTCAATCGCTCTTTGCCAGTGTCGTCCATTTCCCTCACTTTACGCTTTGTACTGGCCAACCGTTCATTCCGTGCTCCAAGTTCATCCATATCCATCACAACTTGCTTGGACAGTCGCTCATCATTCAGTACATCATGACTGCTCTGCATACCCTTTCGTTTCACTCCTCTTCCCTCCTCCTCCTCCTCCTGCTGCTCTTCCTCTTCTTCTGCAAAACTCAGTAATGCCTTGACTCGTTTTGGCCTCTTTCCCTTATTAGCTGCTTCCTGTTGTGCCTGCTGCAGCCGTTCCAACTGAACTTGCCTCTCTTGAGCCGTAATTCGAGGTACAAGGTCATCAAATGGATTCTTGATGACACGAGTGGAAAGAATCTTTGGTGGAAACACGGGTCGGTTGTTCAAATCAATCTCCAATTCAGCCATTTTGAGCACATTGTAAATTGTGTCCCCTGCAACCTACACACGCGTTACCATTCAAACAAAGTCAACTTGCACGTCCAAAGATGGTGTGTTTACCCTGCAACTCTTCTGTATGATCCAACGTGATGAAAAACTGTGAACCATTGTCATCTTTGGTTGCAGTAGCCATACCAACAATTCCACGTCGATTGAAACGCAGTCTGGAATGCAGTTCATCTGGAAACGGTTCTCCATAGATGGATTCGCCCCCTAAACGCGTCACATCATCCAAAATACCAGCATACCTAAACCTGTACCCGTTGGATCACCTCCCTGCACAATAAATCCAGGTACAACACGGTGGAAAATCACACCATCATAATAACCTTCCAAACACAATTGAATGAAATTCCTACAAGCCTTTGGTGTTTCCTTGGTCCATAATTCGATATCCACATCACCAACAGTGGTAGACAACACGACTTTACCCCTACCTCACCATCATCAGGCAATACAATCACAGTTACAAGGTGGGTGGTTCTTGAATATAAATCGCACTCATTCACAAAAAAAAGTGAAAAACTGTAAACATGGTAAATGCAAAGATTTATCCACATAGGAAGCCTCTTAATCAAACAAACCAAAGCCCATGTCATCATCAGACTCTTCCTTCTCTTCTTCCTTCTTCTCTTCTTCCTTGGCTGCAGCAGCACCACCAGCAGCGGCACCACCAGAGGCAGCGGCAGCACCACCAGATGGGACGGAGGCGAGCTTACCGAAACCTTCAGAGATCAAGGTTTGAGTGTCCTTGCCAGAGAGTTCGCTGACGAGTTGGGAAAGACGATCAGCATCGGCTTCAATTCCGACAGTGGAAAGGAGCTTGGAAACGTCATCGGTGGATGGAGAACCATTTCCTCCCAATTGCAACAAAAGATAGGCGGCTAAATGCTTCATGTCGGAATATCTAAAGAGGATGCATTAGAATCTGAGGATGGGATTGGAGGGATGAGCGAGGAATGAGGAGAGGAGGTGATGAATTGGTGTATCCCTACGCGCAATGCATCCATCCATCCTAGATAGTCGTGTTTTAGGTGGTTACGTACGTCTGTTTGAGTGATCTGCACTGGTTTAATCCGCGTTGGTGGAAAGCGTCAGACTTGGAGGAGGTTGTAACGGTGTCTGAAGCGCACTTTGATTTTGAAGGGTGAAGGTATGTTTATTGGTTGATGAGGTTGTCACCTTTGATTTCAATCGCAGCAAAATAACAACCAACCTGAATGTGGGCATTAGGAAAGGCTGCTGTCAGAATTGTGAGGGACGGGTGATCCTTCAAATCATTTGAAAAAACAGACATGGTCATCCGATGGAATCGAGGCCATGTCTTGCCAACAAACCGCTGAGCAAGTTCATCAAGGTCACTTGTGACTCCAGAGATGTTGAGTGTTTTCAGGAGAGACGCCTTGTCCAGAAATCTGCCAATGAGGTCAGTATTCCACTGCTTGGCTGATATACTAAAGTACACCAATTTTGGCCAATTGAATTTGCTCAGGATGTCAAGAAACAAGTCATCCGCAGAGTTGAATGCTTCCAAAACCACAATTCTCGCCAAGATGCTTTGCTGTAAGAGAGCTTGAGGACATGGACGCGTAAAATCAATGAAACTTGGATCAAACCGCAACTGTCTCAGTTTGGATTGAGCAATTCTGTTGAGAAATTCATACACGTCAATTTTGCAGCAATGTTCCTGGTGAATAATCCTACTGTAGGATTTAACAAGTCCAAACACTTTTAAATTAGGACAATTCGTCAACAGTCTGGAAAAGGAGTGCTGGAATTCTGATTGTGAGAAGGATAAAGTCTGTAATGGTGATTCGATTGCAAAAGAAAGATCCAAATCCTGTAACCCGAGTGGTTTTGCACAAGAAATGGCGTCCATTATCGAAATCAAGTGGCTGGCAGAGTGAAATTTGAAACACAAATACTCCAAGGATGCTGTCTGCATGGCTATGAGACTGCTGATGGGTGTCCAGTTAGTTATAGGGACAGCGGATTCCAGCATAAACTCACATAACTGACTACACGACCAATTCAAATTGCACAGCATGACAAACAAGTCGTTCCTGGTGATATTGAGGGATAGGTATGGAATATGTGCGTCAAGGAGTGAAAAGGAACGCAAGTGACGAGATGCTTCAATGAAGGGGCCAACCACTCGCTCAAATACTTCCAATAATACAGCTTCGCACTTGGAGTAATAGATAAACCTGTGTCCATCGTACACGACATTCACAGTGAGAAGACGGATATGGGTGAGGAGTCTGAATAGGAGTTTGGCTTCTGAGAACCAGTCGTTGCGTGATTCATCCAATAAATCCTGTAGTTCCAATTTCACCGTTAATTCCTTCAAATTGGCAATACTTGGTAAGAGCAGTGAGCGATTGGGATCAGCATAGGTGGATAATCCGAAATCAATGTCTGGATCCATTGGTATGGACAAGCGTAACGATTGAGAAAAATGGGTTAATGCTAGGGCATTCCATCGATGATTGACACGTGCTGCAGACGAGAGATGCCTGTTGGGTACGAATTGCAGAATACGGTCGAGAATTTCAGTTGGAATCATCAAATTTGCGAAAAAGTTTTTTACACAGAGTAAACAAGAGATTTACTGCACAAAGTTAGGAAAGGCCTTGTTCCCTGCAAGCAGCAACAATACAGGAACCACCACTGTGATTATCAGCAGTACGATTCCCCAGACTCTACTGGATAGGCTGCCAACTGTACTTGCAAAGGCAGCCACATCATTATCACCTTCAGCAGTTTGCAATATGGTTTGAAGTAGTAAATGCTGAATGTCTTCACACCAAATAGTCACAGCAAGAGCAAGTATCCAAATGGTGAGTGTAAAGGGGTAAAAGTACCAAATGAGCGCTGTCACTGTAGCATATCCAATAAAGACGGCCCAAGCAAGAATATTTCTGCCCCAAATCACAAGTGGAAGTAAGGTTACACCCGTGCAAATAGCAACCACTTGCGTCCATCCTAATGAGAATATGCAAAAGTACATGATGCAAGTGAGAGCAGTTGTCATGAGATGTCCACTAATGGCAAGCAATGCAGTGGATTTACCAAGATAGTTGGTTTCGCCACCAACGCCATTCTTTTTTGCATTTAAGATGACTCTGTCCACCTTGTTGCCATGTAGAAAAACGATCCACGCATGCCCACTTTCGTGTAATCCAATGGCGATGCCACGAATTGGAAAGAGGATGAACTTGAACCATGGCAATCTAAAGAGTACAAAGTAAACAATCGTACCGATAAAGATTTGAAATGCAATAGACTGGTTGTACGCGCTCCACTCTTGAAAGTATGGAATGCTGTCGAAAATGAAGGTTGGTGGCATGCAAAATAGTGGACAAGAGTTTGGAGTGAAAGGGCAGCTGTTGAATGGCTTGAGCTAATACTTGTCCGAGTGTACAAGGGCATCTAAATCTAGACAATGTTGATGCAATGTGACAAGGGAGAAGGGAGCACATGTCTGCTTTGTGGTGTCCAGTAAAGATCAATCAGATTCGTTATTGTTAAATTCCTTGTGACCTGATCAACGATTCCACTGAGACAATCAGATCCATCTTCACTGCGCACACGTCTCTACCAGCAGACATCACCTGTACTTTAGATCTACGGAATCCATCTTGATCAACTTTTTTTGCAAACAGAAATTTCTTGTGTTCAAAACCAGCTCGTTTTATTGAGCAAAGACAATGGGCTGAGGAAGTACGCTCTTGTCCATAGCTTCTTGGATGGGATCCTTTGCTGGTTCAATGGTTTCAACTGTAGGTTCTGACTTGGTTTCAAAACTCTTGTGAATAGGTTTGTCAAGGTCGACAATGATTTCCTCAGAAACTGCTGACTGCCAGTCTTGAGGATCATTCTTGTTACCGAATGGACCAAGTGCCTCTGCCCTGATGTGATAAGTACCAGAAGGAACGCTCTTGATCTCACCCTTTCCAACCTCATACTTGCCATCCCAGATCATTGCTGCTGCACCAATACGAGGAGTATACTCAATGTTGGTTCCATTAACCAATGTGCCCATAACCTTACCACTGGAATCCAATAAAGATAAGCGGACAATTCTTGCAGGGACTTTCAAGTCAAGGCTAAGGTTAAGCTTTTCTTGCTTGACTTTGAAGGAATAAGTGTCCCAATTAAAGTCTTTCCATT
>QZWU01000137.1:0-25224 GCA_004114255.1 Acaulopage tetraceros
ATACCAACTGTGGTGCCTGTGGCAATAACTGTGCTGATCAAGGTGCTCTCTTTACCTGTGTACTTGGCGTGTGTGTTGGTCTTTAGTGTACTTTCTATTGAGGATCTATAGCATGTCAATATATTTAGCATTTGATTTGAAAAAGTTTCTTATTTGAGGATGTGTGTGCGTACAAACAGCACCCCTAGGACAGCATTGTCTTTGGCCTGATGGTTCAGGTTTTTGGTAACTTGAACTTGCAAGTAAATTGGCAAAGATAAAATTAGTGCTCTGAGGAACCTGGTTGGCATGAGCAATCAGACTCGGGTAATGAGTGGGGGAACAGTAATTTGTTTAAAAGGAGCACTCCTTGGTGGCAGCGCTGCTCCTGCCTACCTTGCTAATACACCAAGACTGTCATGCGATTATCTATTTGCCTGCTCATCCTCACTGTTGTCGCTTCACTCGCCACATTCAATGAAGCTAAAGGTGACGAGTCGAAGCATAACAATGACCGTGCAAAGCACCACGACGATGATTATGAACACAGGCACCATGGAAACAGACACGATCATGGTAACTCTTGCAACTCCAACCGCTACTGTCCAACAACCAACCCTAACTGTTGTTCCAGCAAATGCACTGCAATCAATACTGACATTTCAAATTGTGGTGCTTGTGGCAATGTCTGTCCAAAAGGTCCCAATTCCACTCCAGTTTGTTCAAGTGGCGTCTGTGGATCAACATGTAGTACTGGATTTGGCAATTGTGATGCTAATGCTATTAACGGCTGCGAATCCAACCTCCAAATTGATCCAGCCAATTGTGGTGCATGTGGTACAGCCTGTCCTGCAACCGCTCCTGTTTGCACTGCTGGTGTGTGTGGTACCATAACCTGTAATCCTGGATTCAGTGACTGCGATGGTGATCCTGCAAATGGTTGTGAAGCAGATTTGAACACTCCAATCAACTGCGGTGCCTGTGGCACAATCTGCACAGCAGGTCCCAACTCCACTCCTACTTGTAGCCTTGGTGTCTGTGGAATCACCTGCAATGCTATCGGATTTGCAGACTGTGATGGCGACATTACCAATGGATGTGAAACTGACTTGACTCTGCCAACTAGTTGTGGTACTTGTGGAACCACCTGTGCAACTGGTCCCAACGTCATCCCAACATGTGCTGATGGTGTCTGTGTCGCCACCTGTGCTGCTGGATTCTCCGATTGTGATGATGACCTCACCAACGGATGTGAAACTAATACTCGCTTTTCCGATACCGACTGTGGTACTTGTGGCAACGATTGCACCGCCTTGGGTGAGCTTTTTGCGTGTGTACTTGGCCAATGCTTTGGTGTCACTGGTCCTGTTGAAATCCCTAGTTTTCCGAGTGGTCAAATTGTCCTTGGGCTTGATCTACCAGCAGTTCCAGCACTCCCATCTGTCCCATCACTCCCAATTGTTGGTAGACTCCTGGGATGAGCTTTTTCAATTAATTTATGACTTTTCAATACATTTAATCAAAAAAAAGTTTCTATATGGAATTAATCTACCAAAACAAAGCTCAAATTGATTTGAATTTGATCAAAACACGCGATTTAATAGCAAGTACCTCACACGATGGACTGTACCTTGCCATCATGTACGAAGATCGCCTCGACCACTTTCAATTCGCCGTCTTTTGCACTGACAATTGGGATTGCGTTGGCACTTATTCAACAGACCATATTCTTGCAATACGATGGCATCCATTCAAGCACCAGGCTCTCCTCCTACTCCACCATGACAATATTCTTCACTGGACACGAAATAGTGGCACTCGATTAAGCCCTTTGGTGGATAGGCCAACGCAGCACACATCAGCATATATTGGAAATGTTGCATGGTTCCCCAATGGCAAACACGTTGCCTTCACAATCCACAGTTCCGACACACAGTGGCATTTGCATGTACTAAGCAAGAGTGGTAAGCACCTTTCTGATGGATTTCCCTTACCAAATCGTTCAATTGTCAAGCAGCTCTGTGTGGTGAAGGATGACTGTATAGTCACAGTTATTGGACACGGAACATCCTGGATTATTTGGGGATTCACAATTGATTACTTTGACGAGATCAGACTGGATTGGAAAGTGGAAGATGAAGACTTTCTTCAAGGTACCAGTGTATCAGAGTTCATTAGAGGACGTTATTTAATGTTTATGGGCAAGCAGACCAATCAGTTCTTTGTTTGGGATGCTGTCACTCGGGACATCATCTGGAACCAAGTTTGTCTACGAAACTTCGCCGTGCAGTTTTTGGTTACCATTCTCATTGGGGAAAAGAATGAAGTGTTGGTCAGTTGGGGCTCCAGTATTCTCCCTCCAACTAGCTCACATAATGACTGTAGGCTACGTGAAGTCTTGGAATCTTGAAAGTAACACTGTATGTGAATTTAACCTCGTGGACTACTCTCACGTCCGCTACCTTGTGCCTCTTCCCAAGAACCCATTGTGGTTCTTGTCAATCCATGAGGATGAAGTGGTGTACGAGTGGTCAATTGAGCCCTCTAAACTCCAATCGTGGCCATCTAACCCAGCAAATCTAAAACGTGGACAAATGCTTGGTTACAAGTATCGCATTAATCAACTGATGCACTCGAGTGAGCGTGCGGATATTTGGAAGGCCGAATGCATTCCAACTGACAAGACTGTGGCACTCAAGTTCCATCATGACAAGAGTACCTTTAATGGCGAATTTAGGCTACTTAAATGGATTCAATCGCCATGGATAGCCACCATGCTGGATTTCTTGTATGAGAAGGACGAATCTTTTGGACTGCCATGGCCATACATAGTATTCGAGTTGGGCGGTCCTTCCATGCAAGTCATGTATGAGCATCATCCCCCATTCAAATCAATCAAACTCCGGATCTTGCTTGATTCACTCGTGGATATTCTACAAGCACTGTTAGATCATAAGATTGTACATTGTGACCTCAAACCATCCAACCTGGTCTCTTTTGAGGATACTGGTGGAGCACTTTTATGGAAAGTAATTGACTTTGATGCTGCCTGTCGCCCCAGCAAGATGGTGAGGCGCAGTACACTCGACTACTGTGCACCTGAAGCACTTCGAACGAAAAGCGTAGCCAGCTGTGCCTTGGACATGTACTCGATGGGACGAGTAATGAGGTGGCTTGCATCAGAGGATCATCAACTGTGGTCAGAGCTGTCAACAGATTCTTCTGATGAACAGAAGCAAGCATTCCTACTTTCTGACGAACCCTTCAACTTGGAGGACATCAACAGCCCAGCAACTTGCGACGTCATTTCCAGAATGATTGCCAAGAATCCAAATGAGCGCATTACTCTACAACAACTAAAGGGCCTTGAATACCTCCACATGAATGACTACACCAAACCTCTCACTGCCCACTCCACAGCTCCCCACACTCGACGAACCAACACACTCCCCAAATTCTTCAAGCGACTCTTTGCAACCAAAAAGCCCAAATAAAAATTTCTTGCAAAAAATGTTGACATCAGTCTCACTGTTCCCACCATTCCGCCTAGGAGGACACTACCAACAGCCCAATGACTACGTTCTGTCCATGGACGCAACTCCCACCATCCTAGCAGCCGCCTATTCCAACAATTGCGTCCGATTACACGATCGTACCACCCTGATTTCCACATCAAGTCTAAATGCTCATTCTGACACCATAAGTCAAGTCAAACACGTGAATGGGCAGTTATTAACGTGTTCAAAGGATGGGCGTGTACATGTGTGGGACGTACGAGCCAGCCATGACCCCATAGCACAATTCAACTCTCCTCACCGCGTTGGTTTAAACTGTATTGATGCAAATGACTCACTTTTGGTTGCAGGTAGTGAATTTGGCAAAGAAGCTTCTTACCTTTACTTTTGGTACGCGTATCATCCACGTAGTGATGGTCTGTAGGGATACACGGACAGGAGGATTGCTCAAAACATTTGAAGAATCTCATTCGGACGATATTACCCAAGTTGCACTGCATCCACACCACGCCAACAAACTGCTCACTGGTTCTGAAGATGGGCTGTGTTGTACCTTCAATCTCACCGAGTCTGAGGAAGATGATGCACTGGAACACGCGTTTCAAACTCATTCATCTGTTAGTCAAATTGGATATTTTGGTGGTGGAAATGTGGATTACTTTTGGGCGTTGAATCGGGTAGAGACCTTTTGGCTTTATAATCATGTGGAAGCTGATGTGGTGTCGTCATTTGGTGATGTGAGGTTGCTGTCTGGAGAAGGATGCAAGTTGGATTATACGGTTGGCTGCTTTTATGACAAGGTTGGAGAGCGCCTTTACCTCCTTGCAGGGGACTTTGAGTAACCCTGTCGATCCAGGTTGATCTCATGTGTGTATAGGGGACCCTGCTATGTGCTTCATGTGAACAAGGATCACTTGCAAGTATGTGGCACGCTTTTTGGTGGTCATGAAGACATTATTCGATGCTTTTATTGGGACATTCAGGCACGTTGGGCACTCGGTTGCAAGCTAATCCTCATAGAATCACACACTGATAACTGGTGGCGAAGATGGCAGACTGTGTGCATGGTTCAACGCGCCTTCCACACCAACACACACTGTTAAAAAGGTACACTCTCTCACACACACACTCCTCCCCATGACTTTCAATAGGAACGTAAACGTTTTACGCCATATTGATTGGACAGCGAAACAATCTTCTTTTTTCTCTCAATTAACCAATTGTCAATCTCTGACCACCAACTCACACAAACTGTCTCTACAAAATAAATACCAGCAGCGTGGGCATCGCCACACGCAATCAGCAGACATTGCATTAGACAAGGCAGCTCAGAACCTCGCATCAAACGTCAAAGGCATCTTTTCTTTCATCATTTTAGATTTGATTCCATCTAGCCAACACGGTCACGCACGTTCCGTGCAAATTCTACAAGAACGGCAAGTGCCAAGCAGGCGATAATTGTGTCTTTTCTCATGATCAAATCATTACAGGTGAACAGTGTAAATACTATTTAAAGGGATCCTGTAAATTCGGAAACAAATGTGCCTTACAGCATGGAAATGAGCCTAGGCACGGAAATAGACATCGCCGTGGTAATCAGTCCATGCAGTTTGGAATGCTTCCAATGACACAGCCGATCGTGGCACCCGTAGCACTCTTGCAACCAGTTCAACCTCACTTTGGTACAATTCCAATTAGTGCGAATGCAATCACCATGCAGCAACAAGCCGCCTTTCATGTACAGTCTCAGCACATTTTACAGCACCAGCAAACGCAGCCACAACCACCGTTTTATCAGACCATCATGACACCCGAACCTCACTTTAATATGCAAATGATGGGAATGCCTCCTACAAGGGACATGAGGAGTGCGCCTCCTCAACAAATGATGCATGTGGTACAGCAACAACAGCAGCCTTTTATGCATGGTAATCCCATGGCATCGATTGTAGAGGCAGATACTGGTGATTATTATGACAAATATTTTGATTCATTGGCAAGTCCATCGACCCTTCCACCCCCAGTGGGCATGGAGACCAAGACACGCGATTATCTAGACAAGCCCTTTACATCTGTGGCAGCCACCAACATTCCTATTGCAAGAAATCACATTCCAACAATTGCATCTTCCTCTTTTCCCAAGGTTGGTCATGCTAATTTTGGGAATTTACCTGCATCTTCGCTTCCAGCTCATTTGAAAAAGTCAGTGACGAATGTTTGGAAGAGTCCTTTGTTGCAGGATGCTGATGATTTAGTGGATGCAGAGGATTTGTTGCCAAGTTCTTTGGATGAATTGCTCACACCTACAGAATTGGCCAATAAGAATTTACGTCGTAGTACCAACAACAAGGCTAATCTTGCAGAGAGTTGGCAGCCACTGTCACAGCTGGACAAGGTGAAACCCGCACTTAAACCAAGTGCACTGCGATCACATTTAATGAATGATGTGGATCGTGGCATGAGTCTTCCAGACAAGCGTGATTTCATCCTTGGAACCAGTGTAACGAGCACCAGTAGTGTTGGTGAGTGGTTTGAGCCTGTAGAACCTGAACCAGAGCAAGAAGATGAAGATGAGCACTTTTTCAGAATGGATGATGAAGTGGAAGAACATCGTGATCCAATAGCAGACGCGGCAGCAGCTCACCTTCAAGCCAAGAGTACTGAAATGCTCTGCCCTTTTGCCATGTCAGGACATTGTCGTTATGGAGATACCTGTCGCTACTTGCATGGCCTCGCTTGTCCTTCTTGCCTCAAGCACGTACTCCATCCCTACCACTCCGTCCTGGAACACGAGCAGCACATTTCACAATGTCTTGCACGCCAACAATTCGTCACCACAGAACGTAAAAAGGCTGAAGATGTCATTTGTGGTATTTGCAACAAACGTGTAGCATCTAAACCAGATTCACGATTTGGATTACTGAATTGTGAACACGCGTTTTGCCTGAATTGTATTAGACAATACCGCCAAACCACAGAAGAAGAAGCACATCAATCACATCGTACCTGTCCAGTCTGCAATACCATGACACATTTCATCACACCCACGCCTGTATGGCCAGTAGACTTGGTTGAAAAACAACAATTGGTAGAAGAATATCGACGCAAATTAGCCACTATTCCATGCAAACATTTTGATTTTGGTGACAGATATTGTCCATTTGGTGAATCTTGTTTCTATTCACATACAGATCGACAAGGCAATCCCATGCAAGTGAAGAGGAAGGTTGTGAGTGGGAAGAATGGGGTTGAAGAGTCACCCAAGGAGTGGAGGCAAGTTTCACTGGCGGATTTCATGGGCCAAAAAGTTGTTGATTAAGTATAAAAAAAATGTCGAATCGTCCACAATCAAAAAGAGAGAGACAATATGCACTGGATTATATGAAACAAGTACTCGTTTACATCAACTTTTTATCCACGGTAATCAATCAGGTCCACACCCCCTCATCGCTCCTAGTTGATGGGACTCATTTTGCTCACAATTGGCATAATTATCAAATCAACACTTAATCCCTTTAGGATCGTATATCATGACAGAGGAATCACGAGTCACTGGAATTGCATCAACTACACTCCCTGCAATCATCGTTTCCCTTGGTTCAATCATCACAATGGTCTCCTTCCTCGGCTGTTATGGTGCATCACAACTCAAAATTCGCTTAATTCGATTTTACTTTGGCCTTCTCTTTACCCTCGTCCTCTTACAAATCAGTACAACCGCACATTACTTATTCTAATCCTCTCTAGTCGTTGGTGGGATTGGATTCGTGCTCAAAGGCCGCTCAAATGACATTCTTGACCGTTCATGGGATCATGCGTACATGACTGACCCTAACCTTGTTCTCGATGTAGAGCGGTACCTAAGTTGTTGTGGGCTAAAGACAGTGATGGACCGACCCGTGCCATCCAATTGTACCATGATGATAAGGGGAGCTGAACCTTGCTTACCACCATTACAAAATTTGTTTGAATCAAGTCAAGAGAGTGTTGGGATTATGGGGTTGGTTTTGGGTGTGATAGAAATGATTGGGTTGAGCTTGGCTGCTGGATTGTATTTCAAGTTAAGAAGGGAAGTTAGAGGGAATGATGGGGAGAGAAGGGCATTGTTGAATAGGCGGTTGAGTGTTGAGGAAGGGGAGGGGGAAGAGAGGGTTGTACATACCAGTGGGTTGTCTGATGTGGATGATACGCAGGCAGTATGGGCGACTCCACCAGTGAGTGGCTGAGCCATGGAGTGTAAATTGCCAAGAAAGTCGTCCCTGGGTCACGTGACCACCAAATCTAAAATGTGGATAGATTCCATCCTTGTCTTGACCCTCGTCTCTGTGGCCCTTGGTGGTCCACTCAACACCCCCATAAAATCATCTAAAAAATGGATCGTGCCAGATGCTTACATTCTCACTTTGACGGAAAAGGCAGGCACACCAGCTGCTCAAGCTCAACAGGATGCTCTTGCTGCTCAGGCCAAGCAGCAGGGTATCACCTATGAAACTAGACACAAGTTCAACACACTCATCAACGCCATCACAATCACCACAACCCCAGACAACTTGAAACGCCTTCAGGCCATCAAAGGAGTCAAGAAAATTTCCCCAGTGGTACGCGTCCGCCCCTCTTTGGATTAACCAGAGTAGAACCTCGTTGCTAAACCGCGTCATCTTGCTACTGAATCCAAAGATGCTGGGTACAAATATACGCATTCCATCACTCAAGTGAACCAAGTACATCAAAAGTATAAACTCACTGGAAAGGGCATCAAAGTAGGCGTCATTGACAGTGGTATTGATTACACACATCCTGCTCTTGGTGGCTGTTTTGGAAAGGGTTGCAAAGTCGCTTTTGGATACGATTTCATTGGTGACGATTACACTGATGAATCTTCCACCCCAAAACCAGATGATGACCCCATGGACAATTGTGATGGTCATGGTACGCACGTTGCAGGCATCATTGCTGCCTCAAATGATCAACGAGTGATTGGAATTGCTCCAGATGTGACACTTGGCGCTTATCGTATCATCTCATGTACTGGCAAAACCAGCGTAGAGCTCCTCATGGCAGCATTAGAACGCGCATATTTAGACGGCATGAACATTATCAATTTGTCCCTTGGGTTTCCTTATCCATGGAGTACGATTCCTGCGTATGAAGCCATTGAAAATCTTATTGCTCAAGGTGTTGTGTTGGTTTCTGCAGCTGGTAATGATGGAGAAGGAGGTTTATTTAGAGTTGAATCACCTGGAATGGCCAATACTGGACTCGCTATTGCATCATTTGACAATGTACGTATCAAGGGAACTGGATTTACCGTGGATGGTACGGATATTGTAGTTGGATATTCTAGTATGCAAAGTGAATTGGAGTTTAGTAGTGTTGAATTGATTGCTCCACCATGGACTGATGATGTGGATTGTGATAAATTGAAGGCAACGGTGGGAGTGAGCAGCAAGATGGTCTTGGTGAGCAAAGCCATTCAAGACAAATGTTCCAAACAAACTGTTGCTGTCCAGCTGAAGGCTGCTGGTGCATCTGCAGTCATTGTTTACAACACTGAATTTGGTGAGCATTCACCCTTCTTGATGAAATCACCACTCCCCTACATTGGCATTACTCAGCAAAATGGATGGAAATTATTGGCGTTACTCAAGGCACAATCAGTCAAACTCACCTTTACTCGTGATGAGATTTTTGTGGATAATCCAACTGGTGGTCGTGTATCTGATTTCAGTAGTTGGGGACCTGGTGCAGAGTTGGAACTCAAACCTGACTTTGGTGCTCCTGGTGGTACGATTGATTCGACCTATCCAAAGAGTTTGGGCAATTACAAAACGCTGTCTGGTACGTCCATGTCCACTCCATACGTTACTGGTGCTATTGCACTTTACATGCAAGCCAAGGGCAAGGGCAAGGTCACTCCTCAACAGATTATGGATACATTCAAGCTCACTGCTCAACCCACAACAGAATTGAATTCCAAGGGGCTCACTCCTGTATTTCAGCAAGGTACTGGCATGATTCAAGTCAAGGATGCACTCCAGCTCACCACCTTTGTTACTCCCACTAGACTTGGTCTCAAGGCCACTGACTTTACAAGCGGTAAACTTCAACCCATCACCATCACCAACACTGGCAAGCACGCCATGCGCTACACACTTGGTCACAAGCCTGCGCTTGCTGTCAGTGATTTCTTTATTGATAGAGATGAAAGAGCATCAGCTCTCTACAATTCCTCACTCCAAGTGGACATTGCACGCCCTCAAATCACCCTTGAACCAGGTCAGTCTACCAAAGTCAACATCTTTTTCAAACCACCACGCGACTCTGAACCATCTAAAAAGTGGCTTTATTCTGGTTACATTTCCATTCAACCCACATCCACAGCTGATGATGTAAACAAAGGCTTCGTTGATCACATTCCAGCTCTCCATGTACCTTATGGTGGCATGCATGGGACTTACAAGAACATGCAACTCTTTTCTACTAATGGATTGGTGGTTGACACAAAAGCAAACGTACGCTCACCTGCTATGATGTTTATACCTGCTTTTATGCGTAAAAGTAATTCTGGATCCACCATCACATGTAACCTGATGATGCCAGCACAAGTACTTAACCTCCTCATCTTGGATTCTAATAACAAGACGCTTGGAAAGTTAGTCCAAAGGCCAGATATGATGTTTACAAAGCGTGGTGAAGTGGTGCAAGTTGAAAATTGGAATGGCAATTATGTAGCAGAGGATGGTACTGCACAAAAGCTTCCCAAAGGCACCTACCGCATCAAGGCTGAAGCCCTTCCTCCATTTGCAAACAAGGACAATCCACAAGACTGGCAAAGTGTGATATCAAAGGAAATTACAATTGAATAAAGCAGTCACGAAATTCTCATCTGAAAATGTCACCTTTGCAAAACATTAGAGTGATTGAACTTGCAGGATTAGCGCCAGCACCATTCACAGGCATCCACAGCCCACTTGATCCTTCACACCACTAGGATACATTCTTGCCCAATCAGGTGCTCGTGTCATTCGTATTGATCGCACCGATTCCACAAACAACCCCGATGTCCTTGCCATAAACAAACGATCCCTTGCCCTCAATCTCAAGTCACCAACCGCCCAATCCATCCTCCACTCTCTCATTCCAACTACAGACGTTTTCATTGAACCATATCGTCCAGGAATCTGTGAAAAACTGCATCTAGGCCCTACTACTTTACTCAAGCTTAACCCACGTCTCATTTATGTCCGATTAACAGGATTCGGACAAGTAGGCCCATACCGTCATATGGCAGGCCACGATCTCAATTATCTTGCAACATCAGGAACATTGGACCTCATGCGACCTTTTCCTTCACATCCACCATCCTTTCCCGCCAACCTACTTGGCGATTTCGCAGGTGGAAGCTATTACAGTGTCATTGGTATCTTACTTGCATTAATGGAGAGGGATCGGACAGGTCGTGGACAAGTTTTGGATGCAAATATAGTTGATGGAACCAGATTTCTAGCCACATTTCTTGACAATATGGTTAAATTGGATATGCCGATTGATGTATTGCAAGGTTCTGCACCGTTTTATGCAGTTTATGAGACGTCTGATGGTGGGTATGTGAGTGTAGGGGCACTTGAGCCTCACTTTTATCAGAAAATGTTGGTTGGACTTGGATTGAACAAAGTCCAAGTGTTTCAAGATCAGTTTGATAGGGACAATTGGCCTGAAATGAGACGAGTGTTGAGTGAGGTGTTCAAGAGCAAGACGAAAAAAGAGTGGAAGGAGTTGTTTATGGGATCTGATGCTTGTGTTGTACCTGTATTGACCATGGATGAATCCAGTGATTGTGCAAAACGGTATGGAGAGCCAAGAGATGTACTGGGACAACTGATTGAACCACAACCAGCAGAATTATTGTATCCAGGACAACATAGTGATGAACTACTATTGGAATATGGTTACAGTCCCATGCAAATCACTCAATTCAAAGCTCAGGGTATCATTGGTTCAAGGACATCTCATTTGTAACTGAAAATTGTCTTTATCTATAAAAATACTATTTTTGCAAATCACTAAATACTCTATCCACAGTAGGGGGGTTGTTTTGTTTTGTCTAGATAAAGTGTCCACAAAAGGGGAACTTTTTGCCATCAACTTACTCTTCCTCTTCACTCACTTCCTCCTCTTCATCTTCACTCAACGGTTGCCTAACATCTCCATGTACCTTGACATGTTTCCTTAAACTCCTTGCATGAAAGTACCGCCTGCCACATCCCACCATAGTACAAGCATACGGCCTTACATTTTGATGAATACGTTCATGGGCAACACGAGCATCAGCACGAGTAAACGCACGATTACATCCTTCAAAACTACAAGTAAATGGTTTTTCACCAGTATGCGTTCTGACATGAGTGAGCATTTTGTGTCGCTTTGTAAAGGATGCACCATTGCGTGGACAGTTTTTCCAATCACAAGTGTAAAAAGAGCGACCTGATTGAACGTGAAAGAGAACAACGTGTTCTACGAGGCGTTCTAGTGATGCGTACATTTGGATACATCCGTTCCAGTGGCATGCGAATGCACCATTCATGTGTGGTGAGGGAGGTTCATGTTCATGGTCAGTTGATGAACAGGTTGTTGGAGCGTAGTGGGGTGATGGTGGAGCGGAATCCAAGTCGTTGTAATAGGATGAACCGTAGAGGGATACTGGTGAATGTGGGGTGACTGTACTTGGTTTTACAGTGTTGGCATGGACAAATGTGTTGATAAAGATGGAATGTGGGTCTTGGTGAGGAGAACGCTGACTGGTGCTGTAAGGTTCTGGACGGGTTGCATTGATACGACGTGGACGGCCACGAGGACGCTTTGTAGGTGGTTGGTGATTGTCCATGGGTTGAGTGGAGGGCTCTGAGACGAAACGTGGGTCCACTGAAGCACCATAAACGCTGTAGGAATCTTGCTGAGGCTGTTCCATCAAGACCTGAGGGTTCAGGAAAGGTGAGGTATCCTGTTCATCATAAAGGAATTGGTCTGGTTGGGTCATTGGCCAAGGGAACAGCGATGCATCAGCATAATTCATCATGGATGACTAGATGAGAATTAGTTGGGACTGGATGGGAGGTATGGTACGTACCAGGAAATCCAACTGAGCCTGATGTTGTTGCTGTTCAGGAAGATCTGGAGTGTCGTTCAACCATCCTGTTGTGTCGTACAATTGTTGTTGCTGTTGTGGCAATGCACCAGGAAATTGTAAAAGAATAGCATTTGCATCAGTGAAATTCATTGTAGGCAGTGTAGAGGTGATGAACGGGGCTGACAATGGAACCAGGAGTGTGGGCAACGATGTAGATGTGAGAAAAACAAAAGCATCTTGGGTGGAAATGGCTGTCTTTTAAAAAAATGGTTGCCCAGAGATTTTTTCAAAAGTGTGAACCAATGAAATCAAAGTGTGCCTTTCATTGAATCGTGGCCATCTGACCTCATAACCATGTGAACCAGTGACGTAGGAATTGAACCCTCCTTGGCACCAAGTGGCCGAACCAGCGCTAGTGGACGACCATGCAGATGTGGTACACTACACACCATCAGGGGTAGGACAAGGACAGTTTCACATGGGGCGAAGAGTGAACGACTGAGTGAATGAGTCTCAGTGAGTTTCAGTGGGGAGGCTGTGGGGGATCAAGGCACATTGATTGGTGCATGTGGCTGAGTCTAGGCCCCGCAAGTATTAATTTAATTTAAATCAAGGCATGCGGCTAAATTGCTCACTGCTTGGCAAATGGAACTTGCTCAGCTACGGTTGAATGCATTCAAACTTGGCGCTAGCTTGGCACTCTGCCTCAACAGCTCACAGGTGAACTTTACCAAGTATTTATAAAATCATTTTACAGGTCAAGACATTTTATGCCTTGGACACATTTTGTTGCCTACGATACTCATTATACTCGTCATTGATTTCTTCCAAACTCTTGCCCTTGGTTTCAGGGATAAAGTAAGTGAAACCGAGACCAATGAACATGAATACTGCGAAAATGATGAGCAACTTGTCCACGAATGCGTTCTTTCCACCAATGTTCTTCATTTGAGAAAAGCCAACTTGAGCAACAATGGCACCGAGTTTACCACTTGCGGCAGAGATACCATGAGCAGTTGAGCGGTATCTGGTGGGGAAAGCTTCAGCAGGGACGATAAAGGTAGTGGCGTTAGGACCAAAGTTCTTGAAAAACATGGCCAAAGTGAAGAGAGCGACGAAAAGCGTGACGCTAAAGTTGAGGATAGCCTTGTAAAAGACACCGAGGATGAGGAAGAGGACTCCGTCCATAAAGAAACCCATGTACTGAATCGGCTTGCGACCCCAGGTATCAACAAAGGCGACAGTGAACCAGTATCCAGGAACAGTACCCATGAGAGCAATAACGACGTTTCCGAGAGCATTGGTGGACAATTCAGTGAAAGCACCTTGTCCTGGGGCACCGGCGAAACCAATAGCCTTGAGCAAGACAGCATTGTTCAAATTGACACCATAGAAACCGACATCCAAACAGAACCAAGTGACGGAGGTACCAAGGAGGACCTTGAGGTTGCGCCAGTAACTGAAATGTTGAATGAAATCGCTCCATGAAGCCTTTTCTTGCTCTTCTTCTTCAGCAGCAGCTTCTTCAACGACATCGTGGTAAGGCTTGTTGACCTGAGCAGTTTGTTGCATGTGGGATTGCTTGGCCTTTTGGTTGGCTTGTTCCATCTTGTAACGAGGAGTTTCAGGGATGGTGATACGGAAGTACACAGACACCAAAGCAGGGATGACACCAATAGCAATGCAAATACGCCAGACGTGATCAAGCATCAACACATCAGCTTCAATGGCACCACGGAACATGAGGAGAACCAAGTAAGCGACAAGGGAAGCACCGAGAATACCGAAACCTTGCATAGCAAACACAGCGCCAATCATTGCACCACGGCGCTTGGTGGTAGCAAACTCGGAAGTAATCGTAGCAGAAAGTGGATAGTCGCCACCAATACCGATACCCAAGAGCAAACGCCAAAAGATCAAACCAGCAGAGACACCGATACCACGCTTGGCATCAGCAGAAAACACGGAGGCAATGGTAGTAAAGATGATGATAACCAATTCAGCACCATACATCTTCTTGCGACCAAGGTTATCAGCGAGGTATCCGAACAAGAACTGACCAATCATGGTACCAACAGCGACAGAGACCTTGATACCGAGATCGAGGTTGGGAGGAACCGTGTTACCTTGATCTTGAAAGTAGATGAAACCCAACATGGAAACCACGAGGTTGATAATAAAGATATCGTAAGCATCTGTGAAGAAACCAACACCAGAGACGAGACAAGTCTTGATATGGAACCAACCAAAGGCCATGGCATCATGTTCCTGAAGACGGCGGCGTTGTTGTTCAGCCGCTTCATCTGCACTGGTGTGGAGATTCACGTTTTCTAATTGTTTTGACATGAAAGAGATTGCGTCACGGTCGTCAAAGAAAGTAAAGGGGGGGACGTTAACGCTTGTGCGTGATAGTTATTCGTAAGAGATTCGTAAAGACGCAAGGTGAAGAAGAAAAAGCTGGTGTGGGCGATGGTTGGGAGGTTTTTAACGAGTGGTGAGCCCACGTGCCTAGCAGTCACAAAATTCGAAAGGAAAAATAAAACTTAAAACGTGGGTGAGAACTTGCTGGTGATTGGCTGGGGGGCTGGGAAGCAGTTGACTTTTCCATATCTGTGTTCTTGAAACAGGTGGAACATGTGAATAGTGGCATGTAACATGTAGATACAGGCTAAACAGTAAGGGAGAGAGAGAGAGAGGTTACTTTTAAATAAGTGACCAAGAGTTTACCTTGATAAAATATAATTCTATTAAATTTATCAAAGATTAAAGAAGAAACTTAAAGTCAATTCTATAATTGATATATGAATACTTGCTAGTCTCTCACCTTCCTTGACCACCAATCATTTGCTCACTACAAGTGACACTGTTTACTCATTACTATCAACAGTCCTGGCAGTCACAAACTCCTCCACCCAAAAAAAATTCAAATCAAAAACAAAATCTCATGCCCAAATACTATTGTGGTACCACCTCACATCCATCCACACCCTCATCCCATCCTAGATTACTGCGACGTCTACCTTACCCACGATTCCCCACCAGTTAGACGCGCTCATTTTGCAGGATGGAAACATGCAATGCAAGTACGCGCCTACTATTCAGAACTCCCCCCTGAAATCCTTCAAACACAATATGATAAGCTCATTTATCAATATCAAGGTCATCCACTCCCACCAGCCCTTTTACCAACATTCGGTATGCCTCAGTTTCATGGTCAAGCAACACCATTGATGAGACCTGCACTACCAGGTCAAATGCCACTTGGATATCCTCCCATGCCACCAGGTGCGATTCCTCCACGTCCCCCTATTGGTCCAGGAATGATGCATCCTCCTCCTCCTCCATGGATGATGATGGGAGGACGAGGTCAACCAATGCATCCACCACCACAACGTCCACAGCATCCATGGGCACAACCCCCACATCATCCTCATCAACGTCCACCTGGTATGTAAGGATTAAAGGTACAGTATGAGCACCAGTACAGATAGGCTTACGGCGAGTCCTGCAACTGCAGAAGCAAAGACGTACCATCCACTCGTAATAAACGGTCGATCAAGTTCCAAATCACGTAAAAATGCTTTGCGTCTCATGATTCCAATAATGAAGAGGAGGGCAGCATAGACTATAAAAGCAGCTCCACAACCATAGAATTCTCTTGAAAATAGTTTAAGAATAACAATTCCTGAAATGAAGGCGTTGAGTGCAGTACGTAGATAGGCTCCATCAAATGTACGTTCACGGGCACGTAGTTCGAGGAGATCAGCGTCACTGAGGTAACTGGATCGCCGTTGACGTGTCAACATTTTCTTTAATTAGACAAAAAGAGTTGGACTGCTTGTTGTGGGTTCTTGACAACTTCTAAAATCGTCCCACCCACATGCATGCCATAGGCATCAATGATTCTTGTTCTCAGGTCATCAGAGAGATCCTGTTGCATATCGTCTGGATAGTCATGGCGTAGGACAATTCCGATGCAGTCTTTGATGGCATCAAGCAAATGCCTGCGTTCATTCACAATATCCCATTCTGTCGCCTTTTCAACATGAGTGAAACGTTCTGCAATGACATGGTATGCCTTTAAATTGGGTAATACGAGGGATTTAACAACTTGTGGACCAAGTGCTTGTAATCCCACCAATGCACCATAATGAGTTGAATAGGATTTGGTGGCATCGAGGAAAGCGTGTAGAAGGGTGCGTACAAGGCGTGGTTTGAGTGAATGGTAGGCTTGTGCATGTTTGTTGCAGATTTCACCAAGTAAATAGGCTGCTGCATTGCGTAATTCCCAGTGTTTATCCCACACACCTCCTCCAATGCGCCTGGCAAGCAGACAGGTCAGGATGGGCGGCATGATTTGGTGAAGGTAGGGGTCCATGTAAAGTGATGGGTTGTGGAGGAGGTTGCGAGTAGTTGAAAGGATGGTGGTCATGACATTGAGTTTACGCAAATTAGTGGCTACTTGATCACAAATGAACTGTACCAAATAGGGAACAAGTTGGTAAAGACCTGGATCACGCCCAATGCTTTGTAAGGCTGCTTGTTTCGTTTCAGGATCAGAGTCATTGAGGAGTGCACTGGTTACCTTGTTAAAGTAAGTGTACATTTCATAGGACAGGTGATGCTTGACAATTGGTTTCACTTTGACCGTTGCATCCACAGGTTGAGCTTCAGCAGCAACATCCACGCCACGAATACTGGATACAGTGTCAGGAGTAGTGATGCCACCTGAAGTAGGAGCAACAACAGCAGCTTCAATTGGTAATGTTGTGGTCAATGGTTCCTTCTTTGCTTCAGCAGGTACAGGATTTTGTGGAAGGGCAGGCTGGACACCTTCTACAGCCAACCAATGAGCAGTATAAGCAATTGGGCGTGGTGCAGGTGGCAATGGGGTGGAAAGGAGCCTTTCAAGGTCAACTTCTTCATCGTCACAAAAGTACACGTCGTGTTGGGAGGATACTGCACGTCTGAATGGGACGGTTGATGCAGCCGTGTACCCATAAATGGGTTCAATGTTGCGGTTACGCAAAGCGTGGTTAATGTCATCGACTGATAATTTGGTGCGTTTGGCGTGTTTCATGAATTTGATGGCATCCTGTACAATTTCAAATAGGCGATATTCTACATCTTGTGCTAGGGCGGATGCTACACCGTCTTTGATGGATTTGATGCCACAGGATTCTGCAATAATCTTGACCACATCTGGTGGAAAAAGAGACATGAATTTTTTTTGATGAGAAAACACAGGAAAGCCTGAGGCCAAGAGAGAGAGAGAGAGGGAAAGCCAGTGATGCTCAGAACGGATAATTGAATTTGAGGAGGATCAGGGTGGGTGGGGTGGTAGCTGGAGATCAGACGGGGATCCTTTACTTGGATCGTTCAGTAAATCCACTATTCTACCACTCACCCTCCCGTTGCTCCTCCTCCATTGCGTGTCATGATGATGTAAAATCGTGTCTAAAGCAACCCATCAGGTCGCTCATGATCTCGACTCCATCTGAACACCTCTCTATAAAAAATCATTTTCTTTCATGTCTCGCATCTCTGCACGATCCCCACCACCCTCACCCCCACCTCATCCCCCTCTAGGCCCTCTTTGGTTTCGCACCACCAGCAGAAATCGACATTACATTCAATGGTGAATCCCAACGCCGTCACGTTGACGTCAAAGTCGATAAAGATCGTCGTGAGAAATTCCCCCTTTACCTCGATGGTGAAGGCATCTCTGGCCAAGTCATCATCAAACTCAAAGATGGAAAGCGTCTTGAACACAATGGCATCAAGATCCAGTTCATTGGCGATATCGAACTCTTTTATGATCGTGGCAACCACTACGAGTTTGTCTCACTTCAACAGGAACTTGCTGTACCAGGGGAAATGCGTCAAACCACTACATTTGACTTTGAATTCAAAAATGTCGAAAAACAGTTTGAGAGCTACAATGGCATCAATGTGAAATTACGGTATTTTGTAAGGGTGACGGTTGCTCGTCGCATGGGTGAATTGAGCAAAGAGAGGGACATGTGGGTGTATTCGTACAAGATGCCAGCTGATTTGACCAACAGCATCAAAATGGAAGTGGGAATTGAAGATTGTTTACATATTGAATTTGAGTACAACAAGAGCAAGTATCATTTAAAGGATGTGATTGTGGGCAAGATTTACTTTTTGTTGGTTAGAATCAAAGTGAAGCATATGGAGTTGAGTATTATTAGGAGGGAGACGACTGGTGCACCGCCTAATCAGTACAATGAGAGTGAGCCAATTACCAAGTTTGAGATTATGGATGGTGCCCCTGTGAGGGGAGAGACGATTCCGATTCGTTTGTTTTTGGGTGGATTTGATTTGACGCCAACGTTCAGAGATGTAAACAAAAAGTTCAGTACGAGATATTATTTGAATTTGGTGTTGGTTGATGAAGAGAATCGCAGGTACTTTAAGCAGCAGGAGATTACTGTGTTTAGGAGAAGGGTGGATGATGGGCTACCACCTGTGCAAGGGGAAGATCAGGAATAAACAATTGACAGTATCCACACAATATCTTTATTGAAGGTAGAGAAACATGTTTTTAGCCAAGTTCATGCCAACAGTGGCCACATAGTCACGGATCTGTGCATTCTGTGTGGGTGAGAGGTCTGCAATGGCCTCACCATAATGTTCCCAACCTTGTTCACGAAGAATACGGATTTTTGCAAGATCAAATTCAGCAAGGGTTTGTGGATCAAGCGTACCTGGTTGAAGGTCATTGTTGCTCAAGTAGTAGTCGATCAGTGAAGGATCTGCAAATGAAACAAACTTGTCCACTTCCAATCGAGGGATAAATTGCTCAATGGGATGCCATTCGTATGAGATTGGGTCCAACAAGTAGGAGGGTTTGTAGGATGCCTTGTACTTCATTTTGGGACATGTGTGGATGTAGTAGCCCATGTAGTAGTACTTGAGATTGTCAAAAGTCTCACTGAGTCGATCTGTCAGCATGATTTCCCTCAATGCAGAGTATTTGCCCAATCCCCAATCAGAATAATCAGGATCATACATGAAATAGACGGATGAAACACACCTTGGGAGAATGTCCAATACAGCCATGGCAATCAATTTGTCACCTAAATAGTAACATTGATGCAATGCACCAAAAAGTGGTTTGTTTGGAACTGGATGTTGGGGTACGAGTGGATTGTCCACCAAGAACCGAAAGAATCCACGCTGACTCACATGATCGTCCTTGTGAATGGCAGTTTGGTACCGTTCAAACAAGTTGTACTTTTCATCCGACATGCTTGCAGGTTCAAGAATGACACGTAATCCACCTGGAATGTTGGCTTGTTCAGCTCGTTCAATTTGAGTTTCAAGTGATTGATCTGGCGTCATGGCAGACTGTCTTCTGACCATTGGGACGGGTGGTAAGAGTGCATTGGGATCTTTGTCCATGCCTGCTTGTTGTGATTGTGGGTTGGAAGAGAGACGAACTCGTACCACATTTTGCTCTACATGCTTGGCTACATTGTTGATGATCTTGCGGTAGGATTTGGTGAGTTCAAAGTCATGAGAGTTGAGTCTGATGGTGTATTGGGCACAGCAAGAGGCAAGTTGATCAGGTTTGTAGAGATATTTGCCCGATCTCCTCCATCCACGATCGATTAGGTCCATGTAGTCCTCACAGGTGAGGGAATGAGCCCAGATACCAAACTGGATGGAGCCGTCTTCTTGCTTACAATAACCACAATGAGATTTCTCACGCTTGCCTATTGACTCGACGATTGAAGGCATGATTAAAAACTTTTTCACACTGACAATGCAACCCACACCAGTCAACCAGGAAGCACAAGACGCGTTTGAAAAGGCCATTGAGGCGTCTGGATGTAAAAGGCAACACGAAGAGTTGATGGAATGTCATTTGGCACATCGAGATTGGAGGCCTTGTCAGGAGGCTTTAAAGGCATTCAAGGCATGCTATGATCGTCAGGCTAAAACGGTGATGGTACAAAAATCTTCTTTTCCCAAATGAAACTTGTAATTGTTTATACATTGTCACAATTGATTGATTCAAAATTAGTCCTTTTCGCCTGACGCGTCATCAGCTCACCAACTCCTCGCTCAACACAATGCCAACACGATCCCAATTTATCATCAATTACCAGGGGACTGCCTCACACCTGTCATGGCTTACCTCAAACTCACAAACCTCACTTCTAATTCCTTCCTCCTAGAGTCTGTGGCTGGTGGTGAAAAGATTGGGCGATATTCCTTCATTGGCACCAACCCCTACAAGACCATCGAGTCAAAGGGTGTTGATCCACTCACTCTTGTACAATCTGAACTGGATCCCATTGTATTTGCACCAGTTGAAGGCCTTCCTTCCTTTACTGGAGGTGCTATTGGGTACATTTCATTTGATTGTGTCGAGTATTTTGAGCCAAGGACCGCACGGCCCTTGAAAGATCCCGTTGGACTGCCTGAGAGCAAATTCCTCCTTTGTGACTCGTTGGTCATCTTTGATCATTTGTTCCAAGTAGTCAATGTAGTCTCACATGTGCGCATGACCTCACCTTCAATGGATTTTATGGGCGAGTACACCAAAGCTACACAGCGTATTCAAGCCATGATGGATGCATTGACCAATCCCATCACACCATCCATCCCTCAACCTCCCATCATTCAAGGTTATGATTTCACCTCCAATATAGGCAAGGAGGGTTACACATCATTTGTACGAACCCTCAAGACCCATATTCACAAGGGCGACATTATCCAAGCTGTACCCTCCCAGCGATTATCACGCAAGACATCCCTCCATCCCTTCAATCTCTACAGATACTTGCGTACAGTCAATCCAAGTCCCTACATGTTTTATTTGGATTTGGAAGGCTTCAACATTATTGGGGCATCACCTGAAATGTTGATCAAAGTTCACAATGGCACAGTTTACACGCATCCAATTGCAGGCACTCGTAAACGAGGACATGATGCTCAACATGACCAAGAATTAGCTGATGAGTTGGTCAATGATCCCAAAGAACGTGCAGAACATGTCATGTTGGTGGATTTGGGAAGGAATGATGTGAACCGTATTTGTCAATCAGATACAGTCAAAGTAGACTCTTTGATGCATGTAGAACGTTACTCGCACGTCATGCATATTGTATCCAATGTGAGTGGACAATTGAGAGCAGATCAAACACCCTATGATGCATTTAGAAGTATATTTCCTGCTGGTACGGTTTCAGGTGCACCTAAAATCCGTGCAATGGAAATTATCCGTGAATTGGAAGGTGAGAAACGAGGGGTTTATGCTGGTGCTGTGGGTCATTTCAACTTTGATGGGAATTTGGACACGTGTATTGCATTACGTACCATGGTGTACAAGGATGGTGTGGTGTATTTGCAAGCAGGTGGAGGCATTGTGTTTGATAGTGAGGAAGATGCGGAATATGAGGAGACTTTGAACAAGTTGGCTTCTAATTTGAATACAATCAAGCAAGCAGAGGCATTCTACAGCCAATAAAACTGGGTGGGATTGTGAGGGAAACTCGCTGTCCACACTCCAAAAGTATACTGACCCAAGCTACCCTTTATTCTTGATACGATTATCAGGAGACACTACGAGAAACAGTCCTTTACTGTCCATACGATACTTTGCACGAGAGGTGGACGCTGTCGCTGATTCCAAATCATGCTGTTCTTCATCTTCTTCACCACCTCCAAGGGACTGAAGACACAACAAACAAGGTAAACAACATCCACAACAACACACACCACACCCTAAAATGATCCACACGGGAATCAAAACACTCGCCATTGCAAGTGTAGCTGGATCCTGCAGCTTAGTCACTAGCATCCCAATAAAAGAATAGGCCAAAAGTGCACCAACGATAAAGAAGAAGGAGAAACATCCAATCATGGTTCTGGCTTGTTGTAAGGTTTCAGCATGTTGGATTTGAGAGAGACCACGGTAACCAAAGAGGATGAGGAGGAGATAACGTAATCCAACAATGTACCATGGGATAAAGACAATTGCCCAATGAGCTGTGAGGATCCCATCCAATTTAAGGACAAGTAAGAGGGCAAATGTGACACGAATGACCCACCACCAAAATGATTCAGTCAAAAGGAGTGGATACATGGTGAATGGGAGGGGAGGGGGAGGATCTTCACCTGATTCACGAGCAACATCGACTGCATGCTGATAACCTGACTTGATTGCACTGATTCGATGAACGTAATTGAGACTACAATGTACGAAATTGATGACTTCCAATATCCAGTAAGGAATAAAGACAGCAGCAGCGGTCCAAAGGATACGACCATCTTCACGTAATACTACGAGTACTTGGAATGCTACAATGAGCAAAAAGTACACTACTACAAAGTATCCACGCATCTTTGCACGCTTTTCCTTGTCCAATCGTGCTTGCTGATCTTCTTCTGCAGTATTGGGAATCAATTTAGAGGTCTGGAATGCACTTGGTAACACAGAGATGGCAACCACAACATCCAAAATCCAAATAGGAATGAAAATGACTGCATAGGACCATGACGAAAGGCTATCAATGCGTTTGGAAAGGAAGGAAGTGAAGAGAATGAGGAGGATGGTGATGACAGTAGACCCAAGTGCAAAGTTACACAACATGCGGCCATAGGCAGGATCAACAAAGGCACCCATAGGCGTATCCATGAGCGTAAGACCAAATTCACCAAATTTGTCATATACGCCGCGTTTTTTTGGATCACCAAGGATTTCATAGGCATGACTAATTTGTTTGAATTGTTCAGTTGCACCTGGATTCTTGTCGGGATGGTATTGGAGGGCTAATCTGCGATATGATTTCTTGATTTCATCTTGGGTTGCAGATTTGGGGACGCCTAGGACACGGTAGAGTTGGATGGTGTCCATGGCGGTTTCAGAGGGTGGGGAATTAGGATCCATCTCGGTGGATGGAGAGATGCACGAGGTCTAGGCTATGTGATTGATCCTGTTGGTTGATGGGGCACAAGGGGAGGAGAAAAGCAACGGTGTCTGAGGATGAGGTTATGATTGAGATTTGGCAAGCTATTTTTAAACGCGTTGGATTGGAGGACAAGGGGCAATTATTGGCATGTAGATTGACGTGTTGGCAGTGGAATCAAGTTGCATCTGATATTTATTGGGAATGTGCTGTTATTTCACTTTGTTATGGGGATTCTCGATTTCTTGATGGGTTATTGGGGCAGGTTGAGAGTGGACAGACACATATTTTGCATCGGATCAAGAGTTTGAAGCTGGATGCATCGTTACAGTTATTGGTAAGGTATATGGAGGTTGATGGTATGATGGTGCGTCTGTATAGGGTTTTGGAACATTTACCACATGTGACATCATTGGATTTGGTGTTGGATAAGGGAGATGCAGGTTTGACTAGAGAAGAGTTGTACGAGTATGCTGCTTACCAAGTGGTTGGGAGGTTGCCGCGGCTGAGAAAGTTGAAGGTGACGGAAACTGTATTTGGAAGACATTGGATACAATCTCAGCATGACAGTCATGTGCTTGGTACACTTTTTACGCAAGTTTTGGACAAGATGCCGTTGGTGGAGTTGGATATGGTGGATCTAAGATCAATTAGTGATTGGGAGCCATTCGAGATGTTTTTGGGTGGTCATGAGCAACTGCGAGTGTTGCATGTGTCCTGTGTGTGGGCATGCGAATTGACTCAAATCATGCAAATGGTTACAAATGCGCAACTGGTCAACCTGAATCGACTGAGCATAGAGTCTGTGGGGGCAGTTCAGTTTTCAATGCCATTTACAGTGAATCCTACATTTCAACCAACTTTTGATCCACGGGAGTTTACACTGGCATTGGAGAGCCTAAAAGAGGTATGTGAGCGATTGGAACACCTGCATTTGCGGCATGTTGGTCAATTGCATGCAGTGCAGATCATGGAATTCTTGAATGTGTTGGCACGGTTCCAGTGGTTGAAATCCCTCTCAATCAGCACAAATATCTTTACATGTAGCGTCACGAGTGAACCGGTTACCCTTGCATCGCTAGAGTGCCTTGAAATCGATCACGAATTCGACAGTGGCGCCACCAATCAACTGGCTGCAGTTTATTATCCCAAGCTCACAACGCTCAAGCTGTCTAGGGCAGATTGGGATGCACGAGCCATCAATGGATTCCTCGACCATGCACCACAACTTCGATGTCTTCGATTGGAACTCTATGAAATACTTGGTTTTGGAATTGGATTTTATTTAGAGTTGATTCATACAGTCAGACAACGCTTGAAATTGGTGGATGTTTGTCAAAAGTTGCCAAAGCACGTCAAGGACATTGACAAAATGGACATGGTGATGGAATTGGTATGTCTGGCGTTTCCCAGTGCAACGATACATACACACGACAACAACACATGCATCAAGTACTATGGCAAAAAGGTTGTTGCTGATGGACCCAAGAGTGAGGTGTGCATCCATTACCTTTAGGTGGGGGAGAATACTGCAACACTGTGCAAAAAAGTGTTGATGTTTTCCATTTTGAATCGAAATCTACAAAAAACCACACGCGTCATCATAATGTCCAAACGACCGCCATCACCCCTCACCACCCCTGCTAAAAAGACAACGGTA
>QZWU01000138.1:0-24946 GCA_004114255.1 Acaulopage tetraceros
CAAGATCGTGTTGCATCCCCTATAAAAATCAAATTAGAATGCATATAGAGTAAATGTCATACCCTTTCAACGAAATCCAATCCACCATCACGAGCATCATTGTCAAAAAGTTTAGACTCCGCCATTTGCAAAATAAAGATGGGAAAACAAGGATGTACAGGTGTCTGAATCTTTTCATCTCTCATCTTCAGCACCCACTGGCATGGATAGCGAGGAACCAACTGTTCAGCCAACTGATCAGACCATCACTGAACCATCCACCAATCCCATCCCTCATGTTCGTTCACTCATCAGCCTCACACTTTCATCAATCTCCTTGATCATGTGTTTTATCGTCACTTGCCTCTTTATTCTCGCTCATCTCCATTACCCAAAACTAGTCAAACGGTCCACTGTCCGCCTCGCAGCAGCAATTTGCTTCATCAACATTTTATTCAGCCTTTCAGCAACTCTGAATGAATTATTTCTTCGTGATTGTTGGCAGTGCACGCTATTAGCCTGGATGTATGCATTTACCGAACTCCTCATTGTATTCCTGACGTGTTCAATTGCTACTCACCTATTACTCGCATTTGTGCTCTCGGGTAAATCCAATCTTGTTGCAGATCTTTGGTTTTATATCCTTCCCTTCACATTTGCAATTATTCTGACTTTGCCTCCTTTGATTGTTGGTGAGTTCGGGTACACCAAGATTGAAAATTCCTGCTGGTTTAGGTACAAGGGTGAAAGGAAGGAGGTTATTGCGTGGATGATGGGCACTTATTATGGATGGATTTTGTTGTCAGTTTTGTTTTGTGGTACAATTGTTGGATTGGTGGTGTGGAAAGTGAACAAGGTTGCCAAGGAAACTGATCGTGTGATTGTAAGGAGGGGAAGTGCTACGACTACGGCCAGTGTGGTGGAGGGTGCCAAACAGAGCAAGAGGGTCATGGCATCCCTTGCATTGCGAGTGGCCAGGTACCCTGCTATTCCAGTGATTTCACAAACTTTTAATTTAATTGATGAATTTGTTGCTCATGCTACAGGTAGCTCTGTTGAATGGCTATTGTTTGTAGCTTATGTAATTGCTTCACTCCAGGGTGTCATGTACAGTGTGGCCTTTTTACTTGATCCAGCAATTGTAAAGGTGATTCAAGCGTGGAGGGGTGATATGTACACCTATGCTCAGGATAATGTGGCCAAGGGTGGTGTGATTGTATGGATGGCTGGCAAGTTGGGAGTACATCAAAGTAAATCTGAACAGGCTTAATGTATTTACCATCCACAATTGTGTGTCTTATGATGTGTTAATGCCTTTTTGATGGCTAGAAAGGTGGAGAGGATCATGACGAGCACTCCGAATCCAATGCACAGCACATGAGGTAACTTTTTGCGTGAGAATATGGGCCCTGATGCCAAATTTAAATAAAGTGCTGGTGGCAGGATGAATGCTAATGCCGTTGCTGAAAAACCACCCGTGAGTTCCAGAACAAATCCCAGGTCACACGTTACTAGTGAAATGAGCAGCGATATTCCAACAAGAATGCTTGTTAGTAGCACATGTACTGTCATGGTTGGCCGATTATCAAACCAAATGTTCTCAATCACTTCCCTTGCCACCAAATGCTCTAGTGGAAACGTGGTAAACATGTTCATTCCAAAACAGATGCGTGCAATGTTGATGAATGTGTTGTCCATTGGAAAGTTGTTGAGTACATTCCCTTGAGTCTTGTCTGTAAACGTTTGGTAACCAACAATGGCCAATACAAGACAGAATACCAAGGAGATTCCTGTGCTCAAATGCGCTACCATGGCCGTGCGATTCAACGTTGGCTTCTTCAATCCACCCAAGATGATAAATGTGTTGTGGTGACATACAAATGCAAAACTAATCACGCCAATTGATTCAAAGATTTCAGGTGCAATCCAATTCCATTTGATATCAGGATTACCATAATACTCTGGCTGTAATCTGGGGGCTTCTACAAGCACTGCAACCACAATAATCACCAAGGCTATCAAAGCAAGTGCACTAGCCTTGGCTAACTTGCTCACATCTCTATAGAGTGACAATGGATAAGAAATGCCCAATACACACACAATGGTCAACACACGCCTTGAAAAAAGAAATTGGAAAAAGGACCATTGGTACAATGAAGGAAATAGTGCGCGTAGTACATGTGGAATGGTGTCCCCTACAATGACGTTGTAGGCACACATGCCACCAAATGCAAAGGCAAATTGAAAGAGAGAAATGGCGTAAAGGCCAGGCCGACCAAAGCAATGTTCGCATAAATCTTGATAGGATTTCTTGGATGCGAGTTTACCGTTCTTTAGCAAGAGTACGACGGTCCAATCTACGCGAGATAAGGATGACAACAGGGAGTGACTGACCAACAATGAAGGTGAGTGAGATCAACAAGGCAATACCTGACCAGAACCCAGCTTCCTTGAATGCAAATGGTAATCCTACGCACACATCCAGTCAGTACTCTGAGAATAGCAGAACTGTACCAATGATGCCTATGAGATGTGACACTATAAAGGACAGGCGTACCAGCTCCAATGATTGAATTAGCCATATTGAGAAAAGATGACCACATGGACTCGTTTGGTTGCGATGCAAGCAGGAATCCATGATCCTTGCTGTCCTCATCACCATTCAACAGGGATAATTCCACCTCATCCTGATCTGAAAGTGTCCTTGTATGATGAGAATCCATGACGAAATGTAATTTTCTCATGAAATTGGCCCTGATCCTCCTTGGACTTGCCATGTATGCGCCATGTATGCTCACAATTCACCCTCCAATTAGCCATGTCTCCTGTACAATGGACACACCAAACACCAATTCCACATGTTCAATACTCGTTTCCTGCTTTCCTTGTCCAACAGTCCAGTTGGCACCTCCCACTCTTGTCCCGACTCACTCTGCCGTAGAATGAAACTTATTGTAATACCACAGGATATATGGAAACGCTCTCATGTATTCAACATGAACACAATTCCACTAGTGACGATGATGTCACCAAAACCATAATTACACGCCATCAACCCTGCACACTCTCCACCAAACAGGAACAAGACAAGTACGCGTTCATCAAATTCCAATTGGCATGTGTTGTACTGGCGATACTTTGTGCATGGTTTATTAATAGGCGTAAACACACACTTGCACAACTTGCACATGAACGAATTGCAAAGAGAATTGCACGCGTTTAACTCCCACGATAAGTAGAGTAGCCGTAGGGTGAAAGTAGGAGTGGAATGTGGTAATGTTGGTCAGTGTACTTGATGGTAAATACAATTTGAACGACTGGGTAAAAGACGTCTTGGCCTGTAGATTCAAAATAAGTACGCGTATTAAATGTACAGCGAAAGGTGCCTGGAGTGAGGGAGTAAGACTGAGCAAGCATGTTCATACAGCGACCGTCTGCGTCCGTTGTACCTGAGCCTAAAAGTGTCCAAGAATTGTCTGGGTTGAGTACTTCTAATTCTACTGGTAATCCTCGAGCTGGTTTTCCAATAGATGTATCAAGGACATGGTGGGTGATTGGACTTTTGGACATTTGATGAGAAATTTGTTGTAATCTTTTCATCAAGAGAGAGAAATGACAACACCATCACCTGCTAAAAGGGAATTGGATCAAGTGGATGATGCGAGTATGTACAGTGTGACTACTGAGGATAGGCAAGAGCACATGGCATCAATTGAACATTTGGAACGCGTTAATGGTACTGTGGGAAACAAACGACCATTTGATCCCTCACTGTCCTCTCCTGTGGTCAAACGAGTCAAAGGGGAGCAAGAGAATGATGACTGGGAAGCCTTTCAACGTGACCTCGCTCAACTCAACCCACCTTCACAAGACTGGGATGAACCTGAATGGATGTTTGAAAAGCACCGCTCACGATTCGCTTCACTTCGAACACGCCTACTGTCCGTCCAACCCACCACCACCACCACCACCACAACATCAGCTCTTTCCTCCTCTTCCTCCTCTGAAGATGAACAAGATACACTAGATTGGCGCTTACAAAACATCTCCTAGTTTATCATCATTATCGTCGATCATATCCACTACTGCTGCCACCATAATCCCCTAAATTAAACACACCTTGAGCCTTGGGAACAGGTAATTGTTGTACAGGATACATTGCAGACAAATTTTCCATTGTAGGTGCAGATCTTGGTGGTGGCACTGGTTTGTTTACACTTTTCTTATTTGGCACATGTCCATGATTCGTAGCTGCCGCCTTTCGCTTATTGGTCTTGATAATCACACCATACAACGTACTGCTTTGCACTGGGTTGTCTTTAAGCGCATCCACCATGAACGCAGGCACAACATCACCTTCTGCAAGTGGAACAATGTACATGTCTTTTACTGTAATGTATTTAAACCCTACTACACCATATCGGGTCTTTGTGTACAAGTGTTCCCATAGTTCCATATAATGTTCTTGTGAGGATTCGTCAAATGCAATTACATTGAATTGAACAAGGAGGATATCTTTACCTGTGAGTGCTTGTGCTGCAACGTATTTGATGACTTGGTCAGGGTGAATTCGACCATCAATGAGGATTTCTGGTGAGAGTGTTTCTTCCCAGATTTTGGAATCTGTGATGGACCGACCACCAATTTGAATGGCAGAGCAGGCTAATTCAACCACATCTTTCATTTTAATGTGGCCGTCCCATATGGTGTCCTTGTCCACCATACCTGGGAATTCAGGGGCAGGTGCAAGTTCAACCAACTCTTGGAAATGATTCTTTTTCAATATAGCGTCCACGTCGTTTGGAAAGTAAGCGTCAATGGCGGAGGATAGGCGTCGTTCAGAGGGTGATAGAAGGGGCGTAGTGGATTGAGAGGTTGAACGATGGTCCATCATGGAAATAGTGTCGGCACCGCCATCTACCTTGGCAAACACAGCATCCAACGCTTCTGCACCACTGATTTCTTCCTTGACTTGAGGTGCAGTTACCAGCAATAACTTTTCTTGATCAGTGGAGAGCACTTCCCCCTTGTGCGTCTTTTTAACAAAAGCAAGATTACCAACTTCCTGAATCACCGTTTCTTGCAATCCCCTTGACTTGAGTTCCCTTGCAAATGCCTTGGCTTGTTCATTCATCATGGCCTCCTTTTTAAGTTTAGCAAGTATCATGGGCGTCAACTTTCCCGTCAATACACGCATATGAAACTTGACATTCTTCTTATCTTTGAGATGAAACAAAATGTTACCAAATTGCGTCTTGTAAGCTTCACCAGTCACGAATCGTTTTTTCTCACGCTTTCCATGGGTAGAGAACAATGCACGTTCCATGTCAATTGCAAGTGGCTGAATCGCATCACGTTCAGGCAATCCTGACTTGTCTTGTGACGCCTCCCATGCCTCCTGTAACGTACTGGTAAATTTATTCACAACCATTTTACGTACAGGATCAAGTGGGATGGATTTGGTATCAGTAAGATCATTTTCAATTGGAGATGCAAAGGGTGTGTTGTTGTTTGAGACGGGCACATTGGTATTGATGGATAAAACAGCAGCAGTCGAATGGTTCTCGCATTCTTTACTGCAATACACACTATCATCACGAGCAAGACGCATGCATGTGGGACGAGAGCATTGTCGGATGAGAGTGTGCGGATGGATGATTTCAACACCAATAAAGTTGTTTTGTGCAGTATCGAGTCGTGCTGCTAGTTCTGGATCTGGCCGAAAGGGGGTGTCTTGCGCGGTGGTGGTGGGGAGACCTTGGCACGTAGGACAATGGTAGAATTCCATGGTGGTAGCTTCCTTTTTAGTTAATCCAACACACTTGATGTGAAACCTGTAAACGAGATTATGTAAAGGGATGAGGTGGATGACTACCAATCCTGACAGAGATCACACATGACCATGGTGCTGGATGTGTCGCTGGTACGGCAAATGCAGTACAATTCTTCCTCTTGTTGTGTCTGTTGATTGATTGACATTTTTTTTTAGGAAAAAGGGAAAAAGTACTGCTGTCTGTGCTAGAGGAGTTTATTCCTTGCAACAAAGTAAACTTCACTACTTTCCTTCCTTGATGCCTCTGGTTTAGCTACATGCACCTTGCTAAAGTGTTGAAGCAGTTGTCTTTTCATGACTTGTTCTGTACCACCATGGAAAAACTAAAGAGATCAAGTTACTAGTAGACTTGATCTACCTTAAATATCAAGTGTCCATCTTGTTTTAAATGTTCAATAGAGAACTGAAGGACCTCTTGACACATTTCCATAGATCTGGCATGATCTACAGTTCTGTTTCCTATATACTATCAATCTCTTCAATCTACCCCCCCTCTCTCACTAACCTATTAAGTTGTGCGCCATATCAGACAAGATCACCTGCATCTTGTCTTTTCCCTGCCAAGCCTTTATCCTCTCCAATATATCTCTTTCCATAAAATCCCCTTGAATAAAATGAACACCAGGCACAGGCTGCATGCGCAATAGATCCACTCCACACACCAATGGCTCCTTGTCCCTCCTCCCAACCATCTGACATGCTACTTGACTCCATCCACCTGGACTTGCTCCTAAATCAAGCACTTTGTTGCCTTTTTTCAACAATTTAAACGTTTCATTCAATTGCACAAGCTTAAATGCTGCTCTTGACCGATACTGCTGCATTACAGCTTGCTTGACATATACATCGCGTAATTGTCGTGCAATCCATTGTGGTGAATTCACCATTTCTTTTTCTTTTATTGAAACACAATCAGCATGACTCGGCATGTTCGCATCCTCCTCGCAGGAGATGGTACGATTTCCACCGCCCCCTTCCTCACCCCTTCCCCCTAGATGGAGTGGGAAAAAGTACGCTCATCACCTCATTCATCAAGGAGTCCTTTGTCCCACATGCATCATTCCCGATTCCCACCCCCACCATAACGCGCCTAGGTTCAATTAATCGTACCAGAAGTCACTATCCCACCCGAAGTCACCCCAGAAAACGTCACTACTCAGATCGTGGACTCTTCATCCCGTCCAGAATTCCGTCATCACCTTGAAACTGAAGTACGCAAAGCACACGTCATTTGTCTCGTGTATTCCATTGACAATAAGGCTTCATTTGACCGTATTCCTCAGTACTGGTTACCTTACATTCGATCACTTGGCGTAAATGTCCCTGTTGTGCTTGTTGGTAACAAAATTGATATGCGTGGTGAAGTTGTTTTTAACGATTCACTTGAAGATGACATTACGCCCATTATGAATGAATTCAAGGAAGTGGAGACTGGTGTAGAATGTTCCGCCAAGTATCCTCTCAACGTGTCTGAAGTGTTTTATTTTGCACAAAAGGCAGTGCTGCATCCAACGGTTCCCATTTACGATTCCAAGGAACATGTGCTCAAGGCTGCCAGTGCTACTGCTCTCAAAAGGATATTTAGACTATGTGATCAAGACAAGGATGGTGTGTTGTCTGATTTGGAATTGAATGAGTTTCAAAAGAGATGTTTTAATGTACCACTACAACAACAAGAGTTGGAAGGAGTCAAGGATGTGGTGAGGGAAGGATGTGAAGATGGAGTCACTAGCCAAGGATTGACGCTTCAAGGTTTCCTTTACTTGCATACGCTGTTTGTGCAAAAGGGAAGAGTAGAGACCACATGGACGGTATTGAGACAATTTGGATACGATGATGATTTACAGCTCAAAGAAGAGTTTCTGTATCCTGATTTGGGAGTATTATCGGATACTGTAGTGGAATTATCACCACTTGGGTACGAATTCTTTGCAGAATTGTTCACGGCATGCGATAAAGACAAGGATGGTGCACTAAACAATGAAGAATTAGTGGAATTGTTTAGCGTGACACCTCGACATCCATGGGAGAACAGTGGATTTCCAGAAACGACACTTACGAATGAAGCAGGACATGTTACGCTCCAAGGATTCCTTGCACAATGGGCACTCACCACCCTCCTCGATTACAAAACAACCCTTGCTTACCTCTTTTACCTTGGATTCGATGATGATACACGCAAAGGTCTCAAACTCTTGAAATCCAGACGTAGAGATGTAAAGAGTTACCGTGGTCAACGCTCTGTCTTTCTTTGCCACGTCTTTGGTGCTGCAGGTTCAGGCAAGACCTCCCTCCTCAGATGGTTTGTCAAAAAGCCCTTTTCACCAACCTACTCACCCACAACCCGATCACATTCTGTTGTCAACACTATTGAAATCAGTGGATCAGAAAAGTATCTCATCATGCATGAAGCTGGTTCACGGTACGAAAGTGATATTGTGGCCAACAAGAAACTCGTGGATACTTGTGACCTTGCATGCTTTGTTTACGATCAATCTGACCCCAACTCTTTTTCACATGTCATGAACCTAGTCAAACAGTACGACCTCCATGTTCCCAGTGTATTCGTTGCTACAAAAAGTGATGCAGACAAAACTCAACAAAAAACTGAACTCCAACCTGACCTTTATTGCAGACAACTCAACATTCCACCACCACGAAGTGTATCCGTCAAAGAAAACCAAACTGCAGATTTAACCAGTGTGTTGATCAATGTCGCCATGAATCCAAGTGTAGCTGTACCAGGTGAACAAACGAGCCTAATCAAAAGAATGTCAAGGCATGTGTTTAGATTTGCACAACCACGGACACTCTTGGCAACAGCTGCTCTTGTCGTTGCCTTTTTAGTCTTTAAAGTGTGGCGAGGTGGTCCAATTCCTCTGTTTTCATGGTTGAAACTAAACTAGTTTATTACTACACAACTGGACCTGATGAACGAGTCTCATCACTGGCCTTGTCAGTATATTGTTCAAAGTTTTCTGTAAACAAATTGGCCAATTTGGTCACAATGCCACTGTAATCTTCTTCTGATCCCCCCCATGTCTTGCGTGGATCAAGTACTTCTGGAGGAACATTCGTGCATGCCTTGGGGATTTGAAGGTTGAACACTGGGTAGTTTTCGTATTCTGCATTTGCCAATTCACCATTATGGATAGCGTCAAGGATGGCACGAGAGTACTTGAGACTGATGCGGTTACCAACACCATATTGACCACCATTCCAACCAGTATTGACGAGCCATGCATCAGCCTTGTGATGAAGCATCTTTTCAGCAAGCATTTCAGCATACTTTACTGGATGCCATACAAGGAAAGGTTGACCAAAGCATGCAGAGAATGTAGCTTGAGGCTCCGTCACACCTTCTTCAGTACCTGCAATCTTGGCAGTATAACCACTGATGAAATGGTACATGGCTTGAGAAGTTGTTAGCTTGGAAACAGGAGGAAGTACACCAAATGCATCACAAGTAAGGAGAATAATGTTTTTGGGATGCCCACCAATACAAGGAATCTTTGCGTTTGGAATGTACTCGATGGGATAAGCACAACGTGTGTTTTCAGTAAGATCAGCCTTGCTGTAATCCACAGTACGACTTTCAGGGTCAAACACAACGTTTTCAAGGACGGCACCATATCGAATAGCATTGAAAATCTCTGGTTCCTTTTCAGCAGACAGGTCAATGCATTTGGCATAACATCCACCTTCAATGTTGAACACACCATCATCTGACCAACAATGTTCATCATCACCAATCAAGTTACGCTTTGGATCAGCTGATAATGTAGTTTTACCAGTACCAGAGAGGCCAAAGAACAAGGACACGTCACCATCAGGACCTTCATTAGCAGAAGAGTGGAGTGACAATACACCAGCCTTTGGCATCAAATAATGCATGACAGTAAAGACACCCTTCTTCATTTCACCAGCGTATTCAGTGCCAAGAATAACCATTTCACGACGCTTGAAATCAATGTCAACAGAAGTATTGGAAGTCATGCCTGCAGTATAACGGTTAGCAGGGAACTGACCTGCATTCAAAATGGTGAAATCAGGATGGCCAAAGTTCTCCAATTCCTCTGCAGTTGGTCGGATCAACATGTTGCGCATAAAGAGAACGTGGTAAGCACGGGCACAAACCACACGAATCTTGATACGGTGCTTTGGATCCCATCCAGCAAAACCGTCAAAGACGTAGAGACGGTCACGGGTATTGAGGTAATCTACGGCACGTTCATGGTTGATCATAAAGACATGTTCAGAGAGCTTGGTGTTGACTGGACCCCACCAAATGTCATTGGTTGACGTTTCTTCATCCACAAGGCGTTTGTCCTTTGGTGATCGTCCTTTCTTTGCACCAGAATCTGTAATGAGTGCACCTGATGAGGATAGGTAGGTTCCCTTTTCGTATTTAAGGGCATCTTCATACAATTGAGCCACGGATTGGTTCCATCTGATTGGGAGGGTGTAATTAATACCGTCTTCCTTGTAGAGAGTTTCGTGAACTTCTTCTTCTTTGAGTTCCTTGTTGAGCATGCTTTGGAAAGGTGAGATTGAGAAGGGACGGTGGCGTGAGGCTAGAGATTTGCCAAATAGGCGTACGAGTGGGGAAAGTCTTGAAGGGCGGAACATGTCGCAGCTTTTTGTATGTGACCGTTTCACACCTTTTGCACGTGGTTTTGGATATTACAGTCGGGAACCATCGGAGGAGGAACGTGTATATGCGCCATGTATGCGCCTTGTATGCGCAATGTTTGTGATGGGGAGTGATGTTTGGCCAGTTTGTGTGACTGGGAAGGACCTTGTCTTTTTTTCAAGATGGAATTGGTTTCAAAAGAGGTGTTGAGACGATTGAAGGTGCCAAGGATCCCCTTGTATGGACATCAAGTACAAGTGTTGAAGCATCCTCGTGATTTCTATGGGTTTATTATGAATCAGATGGCAGAAGCCAAAGAACGCGTGTCCATGTCTTCACTTTATGTTGGACCAGAACAACAAGCCATGGTAAGGCCGCTCTCCCTCTCTCCCCCCCTCGCTTATCTAATCTAGGTGAATGCTTTACAAAATGTCCTTGATAAGAGACCAAATGTGCACTTTTCATGTGTCTTTGATTATCTTCGTTCAACACGTGTTACACCTCATGGATCAACCGTATCACTCTTGGCACCTCTCCTGCGCTCACATCCAACTCAAACCAGCATCTCTTTGTATCACACTCCACGCTTATCAAAGTTACTTGGTCAATTTCCAAGGTACAGGGAATTGGCTGGTGTTTTACATGCTAAAATCCTCGTATTTGATGATACTGTGGTGTTGACGGGTGCTAATCTTAGCAAAGATTACTTTACAAATCGACAGGATCGCTACATGATTATCAAGAATGCACAAGTTGCTTCCTACTACCATGATTGGATGGATATGATGACTAGTTTGTCACTTGCCAGAGTTCAGCCTGATCCACGTACACAATCCACTGCATTTATCCAACATGCTCATAGTGTCATGAATCAGTTTTGTGAGGATCAAACTGCCAAATATGCTCAGATGAATGAAGGCGACACTGTGCTCTATCCAATGCTTCAAGCAGGTCAACTGGGCATTCATCAACACCAACATGCACTCGATGCAGTCTTTGATGGCTTCAAGGGACTTGCCCATGACACTAATCTTACATTTACTTCTGGTTATTGGAACCCAACACCTCAAGTCCTTTCCAACCTCATGGCATGCAATCTTCCCACCACCACAGTTGTTGCATCACCCTCTGCTAATAGTTTTTATACAGCAAAGGGAATATCAAGGCACGTCCCTCACCTCTACACACAATCTCAATTGAACTTTTTGAACAAGGTTGCCTCTCATCCGATTTCCATGAAAGAATTCATTCAACCAGGTTGGACATTTCATGCAAAAGGATTCTGGTTACATCATGGCAATCAAAGTGTTCCTCTTACCATGATTGGCTCTTCTAATTATGGTATGAGGTCTATGAGCATGGATGTGGAAAGTGAAGCACTCTTGATTACTCAAAATGCACAATTACAGCGTACACTCCATGATGAATCCCAACACATCTTAAGGCACACGGTCCCCATTGATGCAAATGAACTATCTGATCGGTTACAAAGTGTCCCTTTGTGGGTAAAATTAATTCAGCCATGGTTGATAAATCTTGCTTGATGATCCAACCATCATTGCAATCACTCGATACCATCGTCCCAGCCTGTAGTATTGAATGTGCACCACACATACCCAACCTATTTGCATGTGGTACCTATAGACTTGTTGAGGGTGATGAACGCGTTGGAGAGTGCCAATTGTACACCATCAACCCAGACAATTATCAATTGACTCTACTTGCAATCCAGACAACCAGTGGTATCCTTGACCTTAAGTGGTCACCTCATGCATCCATATTAGGCCAAGTTAGTTCAGATGGCACGTTATGGCTGTACAGTGCCACACCAACCTCCATCACAACCCTCCACAACCAGTCTATCCTACCCAATGCTCTATGCCTTTCATTGGACTGGTCAACACGCATTCACGCGTCAAATGAACCCAACATCCTCATCAGCAACAGTGATGGATCCATCCACCAACTTGTACTAACATCAACTGGCCCACAATCCATAACATCGTGGTCAGCACATTCTTTTGAGGCCTGGATCGTTGCTTGTGATGGATGGCAACCTCATACAGTCTATACAGGAGGAGATGACGGTCTCTTTAAAACATGGGATGCGCGTACCTGTGGCCTCACAAGTAAAAGTACACGACATTCTGCAGGTGTATGCAGTATTCAAACGCATCCACAATGTGAACATGTCATGGCAACTGGTAGTTATGATGATCATGTTTTCATCTGGGATAAAAGGAAGATGAGAGTACCACTGCATGATGTTCATGTGGGTGGAGGTGTATGGAGACTCAAATGGCATCCAACAAACCATACCAAACTATTAGCGGCTTGCATGTACAATGGATGTGCTGTAATTACAGATGGGAGCATCAGTAGTACATTTACAGCTCACACGTCCATGGCTTATGGTGCAGATTGGTTAGGATCAAGTGATACGGTGATTAGTTGTTCCTTTTATGATCACATTTTACATGTATGGAAGGGTTTATAGTGTCAGTGTTGCTGTTGCTGCCTTGTTGACCCTGTTCATTACTGCACTTCCTATCCCCTCCTCCTTTATCCCAATGATCCATATGGCATCCACTCCACTACTGTCCAATTCCCTTAATTTACTAAATAGACAATGTGCCATATCTGAAGCAGATTGTCCTAAAGAGTGCACCTCCAGCCCATCCCCTGACCATTCATCTAATCCAACACCCAAAAGTGCTACACGCTGACCTTGTGGCACCACGCTCTTTATCCTCTCCCAATCCACCTGTTCTGTAGTCAACTGAACTAGTGTCACTGGTGCTTTGGGTGCATAATGTACATATTTCATTCCAGGTGCAACAGGTTTCCACTCTTGACTGCTCTCTTGATTCTTTTTCCACAACCTCACTTGTTCCCATCCACTACACATTCTCAATTGTTCCAACGTAACGCCACCAGGCCTAAGAATCACCTTGTCAGGACCCAGCCCATCAATCACCGTACTTTCAACTCCGACACGACATGTCTCACCACCATCAATCACCATTGGAATCTTTCCATTCAAATCATGTAGGACATGTTGTGCTGTTGTGGGTGAAGGACGCGTTGATGTATTTGCTGAAGGTGCAGCAAGTGGAAATCCACATGCTTCAATCAATGCACGCGTAATATCATCTTTTGGAATCCGTACAGCAACAGTAGAATGTCCACACGTCACTTGATCAGGCAATACATTTGGTCCAAGTGGCATGATGATAGAAAGTGGACCTGGCCAATATTGACTCGTTATAGATTTGTACGTGTCTGGAATGGATCCGAGGTAGTCTTGTACCATTTCTATTGAACTACAGTGCACAATGAGCGGATTATCGCGTGGTCTTTCTTTTGCTTTATAAATCTTGTCAACTGCGATTGCTGATGTTGCATTAGCTGCTAATCCATATACAGTCTCTGTAGGTATTCCAACAACCTCATTGTTTCTTAGTAATTGTACGGCAGGTTCAAGGAGGAGTGGGAGGAGGATCGATCTGTTTTTAGGAATCGTCAAAATTGTTGTCTGCATTAAAAAGAAATGCATGTGATTAGTTACAATTTGAACATGTTGAGCAACTATGAAGTCAACCGGCTGTTACAGGAACGAGAAAAGGGGATGAAAGAGATTCAAATGGAATCACAAGGACGTGTCAAGCTGCCTGAAAATGTCAAGACTATAGGATATGAGACTATCGAGTATTTAAAGGGTACGCCATGTGCAGTGCAAAGTGAGGAGAATGTGAGGGGGTTGATGGAAGCATTAAGAGCGTACGATTTGACACGGGCTGAAAAGTTACAGATTGTGAATTTGAGACCGACAAGGGAAATTGAATTATTTACAATTGTAGAGGAGTTTGATACGCGGTTCCCTGAACGAGCCATGGAATTGATTGAATTGGTTGAAAGTCATTTGCCACCCCTGGTAGATGAGGAACAGGATGGCATGTCGGAATGAGTTTTAAGGAAAGAGTCCCATTTGTTGAGCGAGTAAAATTGGTTCATGCAAGAGTTCAAAGGTTACTTGTGGATGAGTGTAAACAAAGCCAGTCTCTTGAGTGATGAGGGAGCCGTCCACTGCGATATCCTTGACTTGCATCATGTCTCGTTCAATATAGGCACTGATTGGAGTATTGTCAATATTGGATTGTTCAAGGAGATGCATCCATGTTTTTAAAAGGGATTCTTGAAAGCGGTCAAATGTACCTGGAATCCGTAAGAGGAGGGAAGTGAGGCGTGCAGTGACTGGATTAAGGCGTTTGACAGGAATGCCATAGTGAGCAGTGATCATACCGACGATTTCTGCATTGGTGGTGGGGATGGGGCTACTGACATTGTATATACAAGTTGGTTTGTTGACTTTGTGGTAATGAGTGGCAGCATGAAAGCAGGCTCTTGCTACATCCACCACATGGACAGAGTTGAGGTGTCGGTCATGGGCTACACGGTCAATAAAGGGTTGGCCTTGTTCCTTGAAGATGCGAGCAAGTACAAAGACTAGTGTGAATCCAGTGTAGAGATCAGGTCCATAGATGATAGAGGGACGAATGATGACGAGTTTGAGGTTGGGTAGTTGGCGGAGTTGTTCTTCAGTTTTGAGGACGACAGAAGCGGCAGGAAAGAGCTGTTTGCTTGAGCAAGGAAGGTCTTCTGTTGCAAATGTACCTGGGGGAACCGAATCATAAGCAATGCTGGTGGAATGAAAGACAAAGACAGAGTTGTTTTGTACAGCATAGTGAGCAGCATTCAATGCAGGCAAGAGGATTCCCATTTCATAGGCCTAAAGGGAGGGGGAGTGGGTGAGCAAGGGTATAGGAGGACATGCCTGTTCAGGAAGGTCAAGTTTAACCTCTTGAGGAAAGCAGTAAACGTGATCCCATACAATACCGTCCTTGTGCATAGCTTCAACTGCTAATTCTATGGCTGGTTAGGAACAAGTGCAAGGGAGTGGTGGTGCCTGGAGTGAGCATGGATGACTGTACAAATTCAACCTGTTTATACAGCTGTTCATGTTCAGGCGAAAGGAATGCTAGTTGTGGAATGGAGCGATCAATCACTCGAATAGAAGAAGCAAGATTGTTGTTGATGAGCTGCCTTGCCGTAGGATACAAACCACCAACCAGGATAATATTGGGCATATTGGGCATTTTTGTGGTGGGGACTGGAATATTTTGAACGGGAAATTTTTCCACTTTCTTTGATCAAATTTTTCCGCAACTTTATCGAGGAAACAAGTTCATATTTTGAAACTGCTTTACAGCCTCGTACATGAGCTCAAATGTAATTTCTGGATAATCGTAGGTGAATCCAGTCTCTTGAGTAACTAATGATCCATCTACTGAAACATTCCAGGTTTGCAGCATGTCCCTTGCTACATATGCACTAATGGGTGTGATTTCTATACCAGATTGCTTTAGTAGGTCCATCCAGGTCCTCATCAAACCTTCTTGAAAGTGATCAAACACCCCAGGAATCCTCTGTAGGAGATTAGTCAGTCTTGTCATGGTTGGACCAAGGTATCGGATTGGTACATTATAGTGTTCAGTCACAAGTTGTATCATGTCAAGTGTTCTACTACCAACTGGACTACTGAGATTGTAAATACAGGTTTGCTTGTTGAGTTGAGGGTACATTGTGGCGACATGTAAACAGGCTCTGGCTACATCTTTCACATGAACAGTGTCCAATTGCACATCTTGTGTACTACGAAAGGTATGTGGCTGGCCTTGTTCTTTAAAGATACGTGTCAGTGTGAATAGTGTGAGGGTGCCATTGTACACATCTGGGCCATAAGGCAATGATGTGCGGAGAATAATCAATTTGAGATTGGATAGTTGTCGGAGTTGTTCTTCGGTATTGTACATGCATAGGAGGGCTTGATTAAAGGTTGGAGGGACACAAGGAGTACCTTCTGTTGCCTTTTGACCCTATTCAAGTGAGGAGGTGTGAGTAAAAGCAGCGTACAATTGGGAGTGTTTCATACAGCAATGCTGTAGATTGGAAAACGAGGATGGATCCGTGTTCAATGGCGTACTGTGCTGCACTGAGTGTTGGCATGAGGATGCCCATTTCGTAGTCCTAATGGGGGGCGAGTGAGGGGGGATGAGGGGGAGGCGTACTTGTTGTGACATGTCCAGTTTACCCTCTTGAGGAAAACAGTAAATGTGGTCCCATACAACATCTTCCTTGTGCATGGCCTTTGCTGCCAGGTCTACGGCTGGTCAGTGGTCAGACGTTCAAAAGACTACCTGGTGTCAACATGGACGATTGCACATAGTCCACATGATTGAATACGCGTTCATGTTCTGGTGATAAAAATGACAATTGTGGTATGGATCGGTCAATTACTCGGATATCAGCAACGAGATTATTGTTGATGAGATGACTGACGAGCTGCCTTCCAGTGTGGTAAAGTGCACCCAACACCAATACGTTTGGTGGCATATGTTGGGACCAGTTTCGGTTTATTTCGGAAAAAGATGCATCTGCTTCAACTGTTCAATTCCTTCATACAGCGACTCTTTGGTCACTTTTGGATAGCTGTACTCAAACCCAGTCTCCTTTGTAATCAACGTCCCATCCACTGCAATCTCCCTTAACCCAAGCAACTCTGCATCAATGTACGCCATAATAGGTGACAATGTAATCCCATCATCTGCCAACAATTTGAGCCATGTACTCAAATTCCCTTCATTAAAGTCATCCAATGCACCAGGTACTTTGATCAATAGACTCACCACCTTTGCCATGGTCGCCCCCATCCTCTTTACCTTCATTCCAAAATACTCACTCACCATTTCCACCAATTGTCCATTTTTAAAGTTATCAGAGCCTGCGAGATTGTAGATGAGGACACGTTTACCCAATGTCGAGTACTGACTTGCAAGGTGCCAGCATGCACGTCCTACATCCCTCACATGTACACAACTGAGCCTCATGTCCGTATGAAATCGATCTGTCAATGGCTTTCCTTGTTCTTTAGCAACTCGTGCAAGTACAAATGTAGTACAAAATCCTGAATTCATATCAGGACCATAAGGAATTGCACTCTTGATGATGATTAGTTTAAGGTTGTCGAGTGAGAGCAAGTAGTCTTGGCCCTTCATGACACATTGGAAGCGATATCCTGCTTTTGGAAGTACAATTGGAGTGTTTTCAGTTGCAAATTCATCTGGACCAAGTGGAATATGTACAGCTGCAGTAGATGAAAAGCATAGGATGGATCCATGTTGTATGGCATACTCTGCTGCATACCTTAAAGGTGCGACAATGCCCATTTCATAGGCCTATAAACAGCTGAGTAGAATGACAACAAGTGGCTTGCCAGTTCAGGTTGTGCAAACTTGCTTTCCATACCAAAGAAGAAGATCATGTCCCAAGGACCACCTGATAGCACCACTTGTGCCAATTCTATAAGGTTATAGTGATGAAAGTGGTGATGGTACCCAAAGAGGTCATTGAGTTTTGTACAAACTCGACCTTGTTAAAGGAGGCTTGATGACGAGGTGAGAGGAAGCCAAGGGCAGGGAGTTGCTTGTCCACCGCTCTTATGGGTGAAGCAAGGTCACCTTCAACCAGTTGACTGACGAGATGTCTGGCAATTGGACTGAGTGCCCCAATAATCAAAGCTGAAGGCATATGGAAAAAAAAATGTGAAGCGTGGGGCCACTGCATAAGCGCGCGCGCTTCTATCCAACTTTTCCAAAGTTCAGCTGTGCGGAGGGTGCTGAGGCATCGTCCTAGTCAGATTAAAAGGTTTTCTCATGAAATTCGAATCACCAATTCCTCATGTAAACGGATTTCATCATGCTCATCATTTCACTAGGTCATGCTTTGTGGTGGATTGGGTGGAGGTGCAGCTGATTCCCTACTCCACAGGTACCCGCCATCTCATCTCACCCCTCACCCAACTAGCCTGGATACAGTTAAAACGCGTCTTCAAGGTCAACGTCATCCTCCCAAATACAATAACCTCACTCACGCGTACAAACTGATATTCCAACAAGAAGGCATTCTACGTGGCCTCTATGGTGGCTTTACTCCTGCCTTTATCGGTTCAATTGCCTCTACCACTATATTCTTTGGCACATATGAAGTTTGTAAACGACGTTTATTAGAATTGGGAGTGTTTGACAGTGGTGCTCACTTGATTGGTGGTGCATTGGGTGATGTGGTTGCCTCGGGTGTTTACGTGCCTACTGAAGTGATCAAGGCAAGGATGCAGTTGCAAGGACGGTACAATAATCCATTTTATTGGAGTGGATACAATTACAAGAATTCATTTCATGCATTACAAACAGTAAGTGTGGCCACATGTACCCCTCCCCCCTTAACCACCTCCCATTAGATTATACGAGTAGAAGGATATTCTGCCTTGTACCATGGTTACCAAGCAACTTTATTACGAGATGTTCCCTTTTCAGCACTTCAATTTGCATTTTATGAAAAGTTCAAGGAATATGCTCATCAGTATCAAAGGTCAAGGGGAAGTGAGACACTGCCATTGTGGTTGGAATGTCTGGTTGGTGCTACTGCTGGTAGTCTTGCAGGTGGACTCACAACTCCATTGGATGTCATGAAAACAATCATGCAAACTCAGATACGACCTGCACAAATGAGAGCATCAGAGCAAAAAGTACCTGTACCATCAGCTTCAACCACTTCAAAAGAAGCATCAGAGCGCAAGTCAACGCGATATTTTCATGGTGTCAAAGATGGGTTACTGTGGACCTGGAAGAATGAGGGAATGAGAGGATTATTTAGGGGATTGGCACCGCGAGTCTTTCTTACAGGTGCACAGAGCACAGTCATGTTTTTAATATATGAAGAGACACTTGCACTGTTGGCTCAAGTACAACAGTAACACATCAAGCTTGTGCCATGATGGCTTCAATTTCTTCAATTTCTTTTGGTGCAGTAGTGAGGTTATCGTATCCATCTTGAGTAATGACCACACAATCTTCAATACGAACACCACCAAGTGGACGATACTTGGCAAGTACATCCAAATCAAAGTACTTGGACACCTCTGGATCAGCAAGTGCAGGTTCAACCAATGCATCAGTAAAATAACATCCTGGTTCAACAGTTACTACCATGTTAGTCTTGAGGGTTCTTCTCATACGAAGGTACTGAATTCCAGGTTCAGCAATGCGTTGTACACCTTCAGGATATCCACCGACATCATGCACATCCAATCCAATCAAATGGCCAAGACCATGAGGAAAGAAGATTGCAGGAATGTGTTTCTCCAACAATTCATCCAATAAAAATTCACTCTTGATCACTCCTGCCTTGATCAATCCCTCACAACAAACACGAGTTGCCAACCTATGCATATCTTCCCATTCCACTCCATCCTTCAATACAGCCAACACTGCCTTTTGCATATCCAATACAATTTGATAAAGTGTGCGAGCTTCACCAATAAACTTACCACCAATGGGCCATGTACGGGTGATATCTGATGCATAGCACTGATGTTCACAACCTGCATCCACTAAAATCAACTGAGTTGCATCCACAGTGGAAGACTGCGCATTGTTCTTGCCATAATGAAGAGTTGCTGCATTCTTACCTGCTGCCACAATTGGATTGTACGCCTGAGACTTGTTGCCAAACTTCCAACACGAATGAATAAACTGTGCTTCCAATTCATACTCGTGCATTCCCAATTGTGCAATCTTCATCAAATCCACATGCGCATCACTACTAATCTTGTTGGCATGTCTCATCAAATCCAATTCCACTTGACTCTTGCATAAACGTGCTTCAATCAAGGCCTTTTTGAGATGCGTATCATCGTGTTTGGCATCCAATTCATCACCCAATTCAGAGATGGAAGTACCTGGAAGCACGTGAATGACGGATGGGTTCATGGCAACGAGCAAGTCATAGAGTTTGTCCTCATAAGCCACGACATCCACGTCATACTTGGCCTTGAGTTGATCAAGTGTATCTGGCACACCCATCCAAATGATGTGGGATGGATCGACTGTGGGTGCAAGGAGGGTAGATTGTTGCGTTTCTAGATTGTACAAGTAGTGGAATCCAGGTTCATTGACACTGGTAAGGTAGTAGAAATTGGACTCTTGACGAAAAGTTAATTCCTAGAGGGATCAGGGGTGGAGTGTGATCTGGCCTTACCACATCAGTATCATGACGCTCCTTGAGTACATCTCCTCTCAAATAAATCACTCCAGTAGGAGACAAGTTTGAAGCAACAACCTTGGCGTGAAGTGAAACAGGTAACATCTCTTTGTGTGTGTGAGAATTTTTTCACTTTCACTGATGCCAAGCTCAGTCTTGATCGTCGGAGGTTTAACTCCCATGGGACGCCATCTCGTCACCTACATTGTTGAAAATAAACTAGCACAAACGGTAAGGGTAGTAGACCGCACCATACCACAACTCGCATTCCTCTCACCTCGTCATGAGCAAGTTTTCAATCAAATAGAGTTTGTTCAATCTGCTCTACTCACACCAGACACCTGTACTGAAGCATTTACCAAGGAGGGTGTCAAGTGGGATGCTATCTTTTATTTTGGATTGGAATCCAGGCTAAACAAGGGAGAAGAGGCGTACAAGCATGCCAAACTCATTCCTGGTTTGATGGTGGGTGAGTATGCAGTCAAGCACGATATCCTCATGTACTACAATTCATCTGCACTTGGGTACGAGTGTACTCCGCCTGATGTCTATGCAACTGAAGACACGCCATTAGTGTACCGTGACAGTACATCAATTATCAAGTATGCATTGATGACTGAGAAGGAATTGTGTGCCATAGAAGGACTCAGATTGATTGTGTTACGTAATTCACTGCCTTATGGACCTGATATTCATGTTGGGTTTTGTACTTCATTGGCAATAGCAAGAGTGTTCAAGGAACAAGGTCAGCCCTTTCAAGATAGATTTCCTACAGGCAGAAGGTTGAGTTGCATGCATGCAGAGGATCTTGCAAGAGCAGCATGGCATGTATCAATCAAGTACAATGAGCTGGGAAGGCGTATCGTTATTTATAATATTGCATGTCCCGACAAGTTTACAAATGGTAGAATGGTGGATTTATTAGCCACTTATACTGGTATTCCTGTTAAGAAACTTGGGCCTACAATGATCAAAGTGACTGGATTACTTGTGAGAATTCCAAGGGTGATGGATGAACTCAACTCAAGGGTACTTGCTACTTGGCTGTCACTCTTGAAGAAGGATGGAATTGACACCAGTCCTGTTCAAGTATACATTGATCCAGAGTTGATGTTGCCATTAGAGTTTGCAGTTGATGGAAGTCTGATTACAAGGGAAACTGGATTCAAGTACAGTTATCCAGAGGTGACCCTAGAATCATTTGTACAAGTTGTGGAGGATTTGAAGCAAAGACGACTTTATCCCAATTAGTAGGTCTGGCCCAGACACTGGAAAGAACTTGTGTGCAAAATTAAATTCCCTTTTCAACATTCCTCCTCTGCCCCCTCACCATGTCAAAATCAATTTTAATTATTGGAGGGCTTACTCCTCTTGCTAGACACTTGGTTGCACACATTGTTGACAATAACCTCGCTACTACAGTTCGCGTAATTGACAGAATCCTCCCTCAATTAGCGTTTCTTTCACCTCATCACCAAAAAGTATTCAGTCAAGTGGAGTTTATTCAGTCCTCTCTCCTCACCACTGAGTCATGCCAACAGGCATTCCACAAGGAAGGGATCAAGTGGGATGCCATCTTTTTCTATGCTCTTGATGTACGACTGGATATGAATGAAGAAGCATACAAACAAGCTACGCTGATACCTGGAACACTGGCTGGGGAGTATGCACTACAGAACGACAGCATTTTGTGTTACATGTCCACTGCACTTGCTTACAATACATCCACGGGTGACTATGCGACAGAAGATGCAACGATCACTCTAAAAGACCGACCTGCTCCTGTGAGGTACTTGATGGTCTTGGAAGACAAGCTGCGCGCTATGCAAGGCCTCAAGTTGATTGTGTTGAGACCTGCGTTGCCTTATGGCCCAGATTGGTTCATTGGATTTGGTACTACGATGGTAATAGCGCGTATCTTCAAGGAACAAGGTCAACCTTTTCTTGATAGATTTCAACCAAGCAGGTGTCTGAGTTGCGTGCATGTGGTTGATTTGGCACGGGCTTCATGGCATATCCTAAGCAAATACAATGAATTGGGCAAACGTGTCATCACGTACAATATTGCCTGTCCTGACAAATTCACAAATGGAAGGTTGACAGATATGGTGGCCTCTTACATTAATGTACCTATCAAACGACCTGGACCTACCATGCTCAAAGTTACCAGTCTGCTCCTCAAGATCCCCAGTGTTTTGGAAGACCTCAATAGCAAATTACTAAAGACATGGCTCTCCATGTTGGACAAGGAGGGTATCCGCTCTAGTCCAATCCAAGTCTATGTTGAATATGGAATGACAGTTCCTATTGAATTTGCAGTTGATGGCACTCGGATCACACTTGAAACTGGATTTGAATACACTCACACTCAAGTCACCCAAGAACTCGTTGTTGAAGCCATTGAAGCACTCAAATCACGCAGATTGTTCCCTCAATGATCTGCTACATTCTTATAAACATCGAATCTTCTCTGCAATGTCACTGGAATCGTTTCTCTAGTCTCCTTCATCACTCCTTCATCCACATCAGCATATGCAATCCCCTCCTTTTCATCACATTCCACCACAACTCTTCCCATAGGATCAACCACCATTGAATGTCCCCATGCAACATAACTGGCCTCCTCATCCCTCGCCGGACTGCACATTGCCACATACATTTGATTATCCAATGCACGTGCCCTTGCAAGCAACTCCCAATGCAATGGCCCTGTTGTCATATTAAACGCACCTGGATAAATCATGGCAACACATCCTTTCCTTGCTGCAATCATTGCCATTTCAGGAAACCGTACATCATAGCATATCCCAATCCCTAATTTACCCACACTAGTGTCCACAAGTGTCACTGCATCACCTGCCTTCAGTACACTACTTTCTTTAAATGTCATTTTACCTGGAATGTCGATATCAAAGAGATGAAGTTTACGGTGTTGTCCAATCAGATTGCCTTGTTGGTTGAATATGAGGCAAGTGTTGTAAAGCAGGTTATCGGGCGTGCGTTCTGGAATGGATCCACCTACGAGCACGACCTGTGCATCACGTGCTGCTTGGGACAGGGCGGAATACGAAGGACCATTTGGAATTGGTTCTGCATATTCTGCAAAGTATTGTGTACCATAGGGTGAATTAAAACATTCAGGGAGGATGACGACGTGTGCTCCATTCGATGCAGCTTCTTTGATGAATGTGGTGGCACGCACAAGGTTGGCTGTCTTGTCTAATCCTCCTTTTAATTGAGCAAGTGCAAATTTGATGACCATGAGAATTTTTTAAAGGTTGACGCCATACCAGAAAATTCTTGTTATTCGAAAACTTCAAAAATTATGATGGCATCGCCTCAATTGTCCAATCGACTGTTGAATGATCCACATCCTATACAATCCCTCACTCATTCCAACAACTCTATTCTCTGCATTGCACGCAATTCAACTACTTTATTCTGTGGTACTCAAGGCAACGATATCCAATTATGGTCACTTGAATCTTTTCTCAAATGTGGTACGTTGAAGGGCCATGTACGTAGTGTCACTTGTCTCACGTGTTCCAAGGATGGCAAAGTGCTCATCAGTGCCTCTGGTGATGGTACAGTTCGTGTATGGAATGTTCCAACGCTCTCTTGCACAGTCACTGTTTCCACTGTTGACATGATTGGTGATATCCTGGTGGTAGAGTACGATGAAGACGAGGATATTGTGTATTTTGGTAGTCAAAACACGAGTATTTGGTGGTTCAAGTTGACCGAGGTCATTCAAGATGCTCAGCCACAAGTATCTCATGCAGTTCAGCACAGATTCTTCAAGGATAGTGTGGAAGAAGACTGTGGATGTGGGTGGTTTGAGTTGCAGGATGATGAGCAACATCAAGTGTACAATGGGCATTATGGTTACATTTATGATATTAAGGTGACAACGTTGAAGGGTGAAAAGGTACTGTTGACTGCTTCTGGTGATGGATTGATCAAACTATGGAAACCGAGTTACAAGTCACTTGAATGCCAAAGGACGTTGGATGCTCATGCTGAGGGTAATGTCTATTCCATGCTGATTATTGGCGAATTGTTGTTTGCTGCATGCCAGGACAAGACCATCAAGATTTGGGATTTGGATACGTTTCAATTGGTGCGCTCATTGGCTGCACATTCTTCTGATGTATTGTGTCTTGCACCATATGGGGAAGATGCAAGGGAGGTGCTCTTTACTTCTGCTTCTGCTGATGGTGAGGTTAAATTGTGGAATGCAAATTTTGATGCTGTGGCTAGTTGGCAAGCTCATCCTAATGAACGTGTATTGGCATTGTGCAAGTTGGATAATGATTGGTTGGCTAGTGGTGGAAGTGACGCGT